>JAEIIJ010017580.1:0-120864 GCA_018904815.1 Drosophila ogumai | reverse complement strand
AAATAAAGCTTAGCATACAATGGTAAACCTAATGTTAGATTACTCCGAATAAATAACAAACAATATAAGAAATAATATATTTTTTAAATCAGATCAATTCAGAGCTTCTTTGTTAGTTATAAAATTAATAATTTTAATTATTTATTTTTTTCCTCCTCAAATTGTCTTGAAAAACATTTTTTTATCCCCTTTTCTAATGGTGAATGAACCTTGTTTTTTTATTCAACTTCCATTCACTGACTGGAGGAGATTCAATCCCCAGGTTGAGCATTCATTCAGTGGTAGGTAGCCCCATAACAAACTGATCGACACATCAATTAAGAAATGATTTCCGTACGCTCTCCATTAACTTGGCAGCTGGAAATTGGTCAGCAAAAACAAGCTACTCGCCTGCCCGATTTGGAAATGCTAAAAGGTCCGAGTGGGCATAGCAGCTACTGGCTAGTGTTCAGGCCAAGAGAGAACCAGAGATTCTAGACCTACGATTAGAAACTGGGATGTACTCATTTTGCTCTAATTTGGCTTGTGTTTCCGAGGAATCCAGCCGATGTGAGGGACAAATTGACGTTAATCGCGTCACTTCTTGGGCACATCCCCTGCCGCCGCCGTCTAATCCTAATGATGATTTGACAGTTTCCCATTGTTGGGCAAATACTTGGCCATTAGGCGGCCTAATTGATATGTTATTAGCCGCACCGCGCCAGTTTCCAAGAGTCATGGAACAGGTAAGGGGTCGAGACCCAAAGGAAATGCACATTTCTGAGAGGGGCTTCCCTCTGCCCCTCTTGTTCGCCGGAAGATCTTTACAGCCAGATGAGACGCGATATCGGATTCATATCAAAAAGCGAAACAAGCCATAAACAAAACTGTCAATCACGAGTGGAACGGGGAAGGGGGGGCCTCTCTCAAAAGTGGTAGAAGCCACAAAAGGCGGCTAATAAGACGACGCCGACGCACGGCCGCAGACACGCATTAAAATCATTAAGGCGACTTAATGCTCAATTTAATGCCGCGTCAACTGCTTAACAGATCTCGTGTAGATGGATCGTGAAGGGGATCACTTCAGCCGTCTCATTCTGCCCGACTATCCCTCTCTCTTCTTCCGCTTATCTGCCATCTCCGCGATGCAGAGCAAGTTGGCCAAATGCACTTGTGCCTCCTGCGCCTTTAATGATTGTTTACATCTCAATCTCCCCTTCCCGCGCCTGCTTAGCTCCATCTCTCTCGCGGCCACTCTGCCCGTCTCTTTCCGACAGGCATTTGTCTGGTGGGACGCCACCGCCGCTGCCGCCAGCTGTCAGTTTAAATGCTTTTTGACGGCTTGTGTCTGGCCGCCAGTTTAATTACGGCTTAAATGCGAAACGCTCTGAGCCTGCCTTGCAGCCACCCCCGTACCCCCTTTCACTCCTCCTCGTCCCACTCTGTTTATTGACCGCCTCTAATTTGCCGCCTGCTTCTAATTAATTTGCGGCCATTTAACCTGTGTTTTTGTTGTTGCTGCTGCTCAGCGCCATTTTGATTTGGCCCATGACGTTGTTGCGGATTTATTGCTAATGTCGTTATTGGTTGTCCGAACACTTCGGGAGTTGGTGCTGTCTGTTTTGAGCGTTTATGAGAACGCCTAATTGAATTAATTGAACATCAAATTGTCTTTAATCGATTTGGCTTACGAAGGGGGAGCTGAAGACCCCTAAGCTGGCGATCTCAAGTACTTTTGATATAATTTCCTAATTTGAAATTGAGAAAATTAATAGAATACTGAAGTTATGGGGACACATGCCTATAGAATAAAAAGTTGATGCCTCTCAATGCATTGCAGTGCAAACAATTAATTATTGTGTTAATTTCATTCTACTAATTTCAGTGTCAGTAGGGAAACAAAATTTTCATTTAAGAAAAATTAAATTGTGTATGCTGACTTATTAATCCAACAAAAAATAACACAGAACATTTTTGCATCTTGAAATTAATGTTTTTTTTACATAGTTATGGTTGTTTAAATATTGATTTCTCCCAAAAGTAGTTTTATATAAATTTCGATAAATATTGATCTAAAGAATGCAAATATTTTAAGTCTCCTTAAGGCCATTAGATTATCAGATCATTTTAATTTCTGTTTAAATTAAATTATAAAACACACAATTTTTTAAGTTTGTTACATTATAAAAATTAATTTTTTTTGCTTAGATTTATTTATCTAGATTTTAATTTTCACAAAAATAATATAAGGAATTCTCATATTTTCAGCCTTCCTTGAAAGAGCGAATAATTGCAATGTTTCGACCCTGCCAAGGGTCCTCATCTGTACTGATTTGGGGGTGATCAGTATTAAATATTTGTGATGTTAAAAATTAACCAAATTTCTACTAGGGAATTTTAGGAGCGCTCTTAAGTTATTTTTACTTTTGGATATTTTATGTTGTAAGATTTCTGCTGTTTTTAGTCCCTTTGTCATTATTATTTTTATACCCTAAATAAATCTAACAAAATTTCAGTAATTTCACTAATTGAAAGCTGCATCCAAAAACTTAATTAACTTTTAGGAAGTTTTTGTGCATTAAAAACCTTGAGACCTAGGACAAAAGTCCTCATCCAAACTCTAGATTTCTACAAAACAAAATTATTTTCTGTGTCGAAATGGTAATAGGAACTCCCTAATTTCTCACCTGGCCGCTTGGATCATCCACAGTGTACAGTTATGGCCATAACCATAATCGCTGGCATATCAATGCCCACCTATTTTTCGCAACTCGCTGCCAATTGTGGCAGCGAAGTGGGCGTGGTCAGGGGCAGGGACTGAGAAGGAGTCGAAAGAGCGACAATCGCTTGCCGGCAATCAAAACAGAAGCAAAATGAATTATAAATGACGTGCAGGAGACTATTTTTGGCACCCGGCAACCTGGCAGCGCTGGAGCTCGGCGGGGGAGGATCCGTCACCAGCTGGCACCGCAAATCCCCGCCGTAATCCAGTTAAAAAGCCTTCAAAACCACTCGCACCCCGCTCCACTAATTTGAATTGGCCCCAAGGAAGGGAATGAAAGGACCCTCTAATCCCATCTATGACTTCCTTGGGGGCTTCGTTTCGTTTTCTTCACGACCGATTACCGCTGACTGATTGCTTATCAGCTGTCGTGCATCTCGAGGCGTTGCCAAAGTGCAACTCCCGACGCCACCACCCACCAGGCACCCGCCTTCCCCACCTCTAGCTACAAACCACCCACCACCCCATTCAAGGCTAATACAATTTCGCGATTGTGTCTGTTGATTCCATGGCCTGCGAGCGGGTAATTGAAATCGATTTGCCTTTTATGACGGGGCCCAACGATCCCGGCTAATGCGCAAATAATGTTAGTTATTCTGGGCCCGATCAGAGAGTTGGTAGGTATTATATATTTCTATATTCTGAGCCACGACTTACCATCGCTGATCGCTTCCGCTCGGCCATTTCCGGTTCCGTTTCCATTGCGATTCTTTAGGCCCAGAATGGCATCGATTGTGTGGCGGGGGGTCAGCGTCTGTCCGCCCGATCCGAACTTCCTGGCACTATCCTTCAGCAAGTCGTTGCTATCTGCGGGGTAAAAACGTAAATATCCATGTACGAAAATATATATATAAATCGGCAGAGAGGAGAGGTGGGGGACACTGAATTAAAAGCCTGTTTGCCAACAGTTTGCCAAAGTCAATTAGGCGCACGACAGCCGGCCGGCCGACCCTATGCGACTCTATGCAAATTTGTCAGCAATTTCGAATGTATTAAAATTTAGTCCAGTCCACATACACACAACTTTATTTGCGATTTTAACGAGCTAAAAGCTGTAATTGCAACGCGGACCCCCGCCATATCCCTCTCCTAATGGCCAGTTGTCACGCCGGCATGCTGGAAAGTAGGCAACATGTTGCCCGATGGCTTTATGCATTTTTAACGAAATTAAAACAAACTGTGCCAAGTGGCGACCTGGCGACCGTGACAGGTGGAAGGTGGAAAAGTGCAGCAGGAAAATCCCTTTAATTGCCTCGTCTTGCAATTAGCTTATAATTTTCTCTCAAATTTTCCGCTGTGTGCATGTTAATGCACAAAAAAACATTGCCGCGAACACGCACACACTCTGGCATTCAGGGGAGTAGAGATTATCCTGCATGTCCGTGTCCGGCAGCAATTTGTGTTAATTAAATCTATAATCAAACAATTGCAAGCCTTTTCCGGCTAAGGCCACACGTGGAAAAAAATCACCCAAAACTAAATGGCAATTAAAAGTATCTTAAACTGCATTTGACCTAAATACTCGGACTTTGTTAATGAATAACTGACTGTTTGAATTTTTAAGATTTGGAAATATATAATCAATACATATTTCATAAAAGTTTTTTTTTATATTACAAGAAATAAAGCCTAATTTTTTTATTATTCTATTTCTAAATATTTATTGAAGGATTGAATTATTATATTTCGCCTTGATATTACCTTAATTTAGTTCCAGATTTTAAGAGGTTTAATAAAGCGCCTAACATAAAATTTACAGCAAATAAAGGGGATAAATAATATATATAGAGTAAGATTTGTTAAATTCCTTAAATTTTAATTGATAAAAAAAACTTGTATGTTATATTCATTATTTATCCCTTAACTATATTTAATTTTCAGCTTGTTAAATCTCTAATAAAATCCAAAATCTCCTAAAAAACCTTCACCAGAAACCAAAAAAAACCATTGCCGTCGGTACATCAACACTCACCTTCCGCCGAGATCACAGTGTTGTTGTTGGCCAGATGGGCGGCATAGTGCTCGTGGAACTGCTCCAGGTTCTTGAACTTCTCCACGATCAGCTGCAGGTTCTTGGCGTCGCGGACATTGCCGAGCAGGTGTCGCAGGTGCTCCAACTGCTTGGGCGGCAGCTTGTGGTTGCCGCCGCTCTGCTGCACCAGCTGCTCGAAGATGTGCTGGAATGTGGCGGCGGTGTTGGAGTTGCTGGCCAGCGAGGCATTGGCTGCTCCCACCGATCCTGGCCCGGATCCTGCTCCAACTGCATTATTTCCCAACTTGGCGGCCGGAGAGCCGGGCTGGCCGGCAGCCACTTCAAGGACTGGCGGCGTCGAGGCTTTGATATCCATTTTGGTTTTTATGGGGGAGGCAGTAGTTCTCTCGTAGCGTAACGATATGGTAAATCACAGTTGAAACACCCGGATACACGGATTGTATTTATATTAATCTGCACTTTTCTCCCTAAATCCTGGCTAAGTGTCTAGCATTTTAAGTCACAAGCGGTCACAATAACGTCTCAGCACCGAAACCAGCAGCTACCGAAACCGAAACGTTGCGCACCGTGCCAAGGCAGAGTTGGCAATAAACCCGGGAGTCGAGTACGGCGACGGCTTGGGCTCAAGTTTCCAAATCAAATTGGAAACCGGTCGAGCTCACCACACCTATATATATGCACGGTTCGTTCTGCGTGTCTGTGTGTGTGCCTCGAGGGGCGGAGCCTGCTCGGCCCAGAGAGCTTGCCGGAGAGCGAGAGAGAGTGCGCAGGACTCGCCAGGAGCACACATCCCTACCCCGTCTGTGAACCGTAGTCCGGAGACCGTAACAATGGGCCCAGCCAAGTGGATTGTTTGTCGGCTGCGTAATAAAATAAACTAACTGCACTTACTGCCCTCAGCTCAGCTGTCCTGTCGGCAGGAGGCAGCAAAGTCCTTGCACTTCTCCGCCCTGGAATTATGACTTTACTGCCACAGATTTTTCGACCACAATTGCATCGGAAAACCATTTTGGGCTCAGGCCACAAAGTGTGTGTGCCGCCTCGCTCTCGCTTTCTCCTCACCCTGTCTCCCTGCCTTCCGTCTTGCTCTGGCGCTTCTCCCAAGGAGCGTGAAACCTAAAACGGATACATAAGTGGATTTTGTTAATATCCTGCTATTGTTACAAATTTGCAAGCTGATTGCGGCAAGCGGCATTTGTCAAGGAAATAAACTTAAAAGCACTCAGGAAGAGGCTGAGGTCAGGGATTTTATTTCTTGTGCTAGTTTTTTACTGGATGTTTGGAGTCTGTGAATTCAAACAGGAGCTGGACACTGGAATAATTATATTTATTTAATTTTTTGATGAGCAGTATAAGCCTATATATCAGTAATACCTACGTATTGAAACACATTTTATTTGATTTTTTTTTATTATACATATAATTACTTCTTATTAGAGCTTTTAATACAGTTTAGGCTGACATTGTTATTGAACTTAGTTTTATCCTCTACTTGACTTAAAATATAATAATTTAGATAACTTAAATGAAATTTTAAATTTAAATAAATGTACCACATTCCTTATTTTATTTAAAAGACGACCAAGTAAGAAGTTAAACAGTAAAAGACTCTCAACTTATTACTAGAAAGTTTTCTGAGGGTTGATACGAATATACTTTCCTAATATTTGAAGCTAAAGGAAATAAATGGGTTTCTAAATTATAAAATATATTTTAATTTTTTAGCTTGCATTATATTTACAATAAAAAGTTATCCCTTAAATCAAAGCTTTATTATATAAATCAAGTAACCTCCCTAACAAATAACATTGTAAAACAATATGGAATTCCTGTAAACGTTTCTGATATATAAAGGGATGCATCTGTATTACGGCTTCTTTTAAAATTTTACTCGTATACATTTTTTTCTAAATAAGTTTTATTACATTTCAAGGTTAATGAGACTTATTATACCACAAATTCAAAAGCATTTTTTCATAACTCAAATCAATTTTTATATTTCGGATAGTTTAACAAGAATAGGTTTCCTTATTTAAATTTAAAATGAACAAAATAAATTCCAGTGTTTTAACAAAACCAAAATATGGCTTAAAATATAGATAGTTAATCAAGTTCCATCTTCCCATCTTACGTACAGGCTCTGTTCTTTACAGCGGAAACCCCCCTCGGCCCCGTGAAAGCCTCCTTCCATTCCCGACACTTGATTGTCAGCAGGGTAATAGACGCCGTCAGCCAGTTGGGGCGGCCATTAAGCGTGGCCAATACCACTACCATTAACATTTCTCGGGCAACTTGCAGCTTACCTGTTGTCATGAGTTGTGGTTATTCCCCAGAGCTCCACTACTATTTCGTTTCGGTTCGGTTCATTTCGGTCCAGTTCATTCAGCTTCTCTTTGCCCGCTTACGCTATCTTCCATTACACGTTAAATGAAAATGCCAGATAGCCAGGACACACAGCACACACGCACTCCAAGGGCCGCCTCCTTTTGGCCCTGCGATTCGATTTGTGCCAACTAATGAGCTCTTAATGCGCGTTTATTCTTACGCATAACGAGCTTGCCAAACGTAATTACGTCCTGAAACTGTATGTGTGTGTGTGTGCGTGAGTTCGTGGAGACTCTTGTGCGCTCGCTCTGTCTGTGTGCCGCCAGTCCGTGGGTGGGTGTGCGTGTGTATCTGTGAGAGGCTGCCATGTTGGCGCGATGCTTAATTGAAGTGGAGCGACAGGCGGACGAGCTGTATCCCTGGCGCTTCCTTGTGTATCCTTTGGGCCCGGTTAATGTCTGTGTGTGTGCGTCGCGTTCATTTGCGGCACATCCGCAACGTTAACTCGCTGCTTCGTCTGCTCGCCCCCCCCCCACCTTTTTTTGTTTTAAATTAATTTGCTTTTAATTTGCTTTATTATGTGGCAATTTCTCCTCCTTTTGCTGGCTTTAATTAGTTTGCTTTTATCGTTAAACAGTTAACGGCGACTTTCCGTCGCGAATTGCGTGCCAAAAGCGAGCAAAGAAATGAATGTTTCATTGCAGCCAGATTAAGTATACGCCCAGTGGGCCGTGGCAGAGTATGCGGATAATTGCCGCAGCCGATCGCCGCGCTCTTTCGCTCTCGCTCTTGGCAGCTGTGTCTCTAGCTGCACTTAGCGAAATCCTCTTATCTCTGGAGGAGGATTGAAATCTAAATGAGTCTGCGCATGCGTAAGTGGCTTTGAAAAAAAGAGGGCATTCTCCAGCTGGAAAGAAGAACCAGTTTTTCCACTTCCTCCTCCTTCCAGATTTCCCATTCGATAGCCCGCTCTCTCTTTCTCCCAGCGGGGGCGTGGCCAAAACCCGACACTCTCTCACTCTCCAGCTCTCTGGCCTTGGAGCGCGTCGGCGCAGTGAGCAACCAAAACACACGCACACACCTACTCGCACACACACCAGCCTGCCTTGTGGTAGACCATTGAAAAAGTGATGAAAATAACTCTCTGTCACTTTATTGGCGCTTAACGAGTTTGAGTTGATGAAGAATTTAATTTATGATGCTGCCACACCATTGCCAAAGCGAGCAGCCCCGAAAGAGATGGCAACAAACTGTGAGAGGGAGAGGGATGAGGGGGTGGAGAGAGAGTAGTCCTGGAGAGCGAGGAGGGAGGCAAAAACCGCAGAGCACAAGGCGGAAAGAGAGGAAAAAAAAAGGAAAAATTAATGAACTCGTAACTGTCGCTTTTGCAAATTGGGCTGTGCGAGTGTGTGAGTGTTGGTGAGAGCACACTCTAACACACATTCGCACACACTCACACACAGGAGGCAACAGCAGCCGACGCTGCCGGCAGACGTCAAGCTTTGATGATTTAATTTTCTGGTCTTCTAATTTAATTTTATTATAGAAATACAGACATGTGTGTGTGAGGGTGAGGGAGTGAGCCGAGGGAGAACAGGGAGAACGAGAGCCCGTTCCTTGGCGGCGCACGTGTGTGTGTGTGTCTCACACGGACACAGACGCAGACACAGACAGACACACATGCAAATTCGTTAATGGAAAATGGTGGCGTTTAATTGAAAAAGGAAGTGCGCCAAAGGGCTGAGCGACAGAGACAGGCGCCGCGGAGCGAGAGGGAAGGGGACGGCCAAAGGACTCGACGCAACAAGGACCGAGTTTTCCATTCAAATTAATTTTCATGTGTGGTGTCAGTTTGTCTCTGCCTGCTCTGGTCTTGTTATTGTCCTTTTTATCCAACGCTTTTTTGCTGCTCTTAGTAACGATTACTGTTGCAATAACAGTTTTCAATTAAATTTATTTGTTTTCATTTCCATTGTCAGAAAGAAAGAAAAAAGCGGGCAAACTGCTCGCCCGCAGAGTTAATTGAATTAAATATTCCAGCGAGATAATTACAAAATGGCGTTGATTAATCGTCAGCCGCCATATTGATTTTGCCAGCAACAATATTTAATGATTAACAATTAATATTGAACAGGGATTTTTGATGCGGCCATTGCCATTGCCGCCTTCCCAAACCATCCATCCTCTTTGTGCCTTAATAAAAGCAATTAAAATTCATTAGCTGCAAACACACACACACACGACGTAAGGGAACCCACAATCACACACTAATGCCATCATCCGCTCGTTTTCTCAATTATTCATTCAATTTTGCATGCCACAAAAGCAAGAGCCAAGGCACCCACGCTCCACCACCACCCACTTGGCACCCACCCTGCGCTCCACGAAGCATCCTTCGCATCCTCCGCATACATATTCATGCGGCTAAATGAAAACGGCAACACTTAAATGCAATTTGCCTCAATTTTAGCAGAAGCAGCCAACTCCCCACCCCGCCAACCTCCTCCGCTTTCTCTGCCTCGGCGAGCGTCTTGGCTCAGAGCGTCTTAACGTCTTTTCATGGCACTTACATCGTCATTCTATTCGTCTAATTTCATTTTCTTGCCATTTTCAGTGGAGCACAAACTGCTGAAGGATTGCTGTGGGAGCAGAGGTGGTTGGCTTGACTCGGTTTTCTGGGGCTAAACTGGCTTGGGTTTATTCCAGCTACTGGAGGACTTGGATCTGGCCTGCTTTATTCTAATTACAATCAATTAAATATGTTGATTGATATGTTTGTTTTGCTGCGACTTGGAGCGGGAATCGGGTAAGTGCGTCAGGCAATTGGTTCATTGATTTGAGTGTGTTCTGGTTGGAGCTTCACAGGATTAAATCAAGAAAGTGTAATTAGTTTACGACAATTTAATTGAAAGAAAGACGTGTCTAATAATGTTATTAACTAGAAGAAAGAGATGAAAAATAAAGTCTAGATCCTTTCCAATCGAAATTTAATATCATTATTTAATTAAGATGTAATAAAATCTATCTTATTGTTAAATAATCTTTTATAAATGTCTAATTAAGTTTATAAATTTAATTGATATAAGCAATATAGAAAAGTCTGAAATAATTTATAGTAACTAAACATATGTAGAGCGCATACGTGGCCAATTTTGTTTGCGATAAAGTTCATAAAAAATTGTATGGCGTTACGCATCTTATTCTTTTCATTATCTTTTAATGAAAAACGATTATGTTTCATATATTTTTTGTTTGCATTTTATATTTTTTATATTTATTGATACCATTATAACTATGTTTTCTTTAAGAAAACAATGTCATCTAGGGCTTTCGTAACAATATATATATTTATATTCATATTTTATACATAGATATATGAGTTATATTCAGTTATATTCATTCATTTTATTTGCGTTTCTTAAATTTCCTTAAATATTCGAATGTATTGCTTCTATATCCATTATTCTACATTCGATCACCTACTTTGATGCCGTATTAGAATTTCAAACTAATTGTTTGCATATTATTTGCATTTTAGTGTGTCATTTTCATCTAATTCAACACCAACTTAATCACAATCACCCGATTCACATACACACACACTCAAGTATGGAGAGTAATTATTGCCATTCTGGGAAAAATTGCATTAATTTTCTAACAAACATTTTCATATTAATTGAACATTTTGTGTGCAATCAATTTGCATATCAAGCATTAATAAATGGAATTATCCGTTTTTAATTGCATTTCTCAGACAAAAGTTTTAGTTTTGGCCAAAAAATAAATGGTTTTGGCCATGTGAGTGTCGCTGGTTGCCGCACACACAGCCGAAAACGAAAAGCGCGACCGAAAAATTAAGCTTTATTTGTGGAAATTGCAATTCAATTAAGTTTTCAAAACATGCAAATTGCGAATGGGCGCACAGCACAAATATTGATGCAGACACAGACCGGACCGGACCGAAACTTGTTTGTATAATTTCATTAGCGTTGATTTGCAGCAAATGCAATTGCAGGCGAATTCACTTGGCCTGCCATTGATTAAACAAGTCGTCAACGTCGAGGCCCCATGCACCATGCCCTGTCCCATGTGGAGGCTCGAAATTGCATTCGATCCGGGCCGGGTCCTCTCTGACTCTGACTCCGGGATAAAAACTAATTACAGGGCAATAGTCCGTTGTCGCTGCTCGAAAATTTCCATCTATGTTTAGGCGCCAACCGATAATTATAAGCCTGGAAACTGGAACTCTGATTGCCAAGCAGCAGCTGTAATCGAGGGAGAGGGAAGCGGGGCGAGCGGGTAGAGGAGATGAGGGTGCTTCGCCGCAGGAGGCCCAAAACCCAATCCGATTCGCATTCACATTCGCATTCCAGTCCCAGTCCCATTCCCATTCCCGTTGCCAATCTCAATCCCAATCCCAGGGCAAACATGTCCGTAACAGTTTCCGCTGCACTAACGAAATTACAGACGCAGGACCCACACACACACTCGCAGAGCCTGCGTGTCCTGCGGCGATTTTGCGCACAGGAAGCGGAACAGGCCCAGTGCCCTGCCACGACTAATGCTAATGCTAATGCTCTTTGAACGACTAATTAGTGGATTACTATATAAGCACACTATTTGCCCAGCAAACGGCAACCTCCAGGAAATTGTGCGGAAGACTGCCCAGGACCTAAACCAGAGACAAGGAGACAGAGACAGAAACAGAAACAGAACGAGAACCACAACCAGGACCAATTAACCAGGCCTCGAAGCTAAGGGAAGCTCGGTAAAGGGGATGAAATATTGGGAAAATTTATTTTTGATTATCAAATACAATTTCTATCCCATTATTTAAAATTTATATCTTTGCCTTAAATTAATATTTAGTTACTGTTTTTCTAATTGTAATT
Organism: Drosophila ogumai; assembly: GCA_018904815.1. NCBI lineage: Eukaryota > Metazoa > Arthropoda > Insecta > Diptera > Drosophilidae > Drosophila > Drosophila ogumai. Next base: position 108,893 of record JAEIIJ010017580.1, on the reverse strand, counting down.
ATAACAAATTTCATGATAAAGTGCAGAAATACTTGGGACATCAAGAAATATGAAATATAAAATGCACTTTTATGAATTTTAGAAAGTAGGATACTCTTCACCGACCAAAGATCAAGCTTGATACTGATTCATATAGACCGTTCGATCGTCAAGTGGCTGCACGGGCCTGGCATTTCTTCCAATACGTCCTCCACGCCTGTCCCTCAGCTGCCGGAACTCATTCAGTTGGCGCTCGCTAATGGCCAAGGTCACCGGCTGGATGAACCACTCCGCCCCGCGGTGGCACGGCGGCTCTGTGAGGGATCCGTGGTAACTGAAGAACTCGGTGTGGAAGGCGGGCATCAGGTAGCCCAGCGGAAAGGGAGGAATCTCCACCGTCTGGCCGGCTTGCTGCACGGCCACCAGATGCTGGACGAGCACGTCCAGGAACGGATTGTCCTCGGACAGATCGAACAGGTAGGATATCACGAGTACGCCCTGGGACGAGGCGCAGTGGTGGCTATCGGCGTCCGTGTGGAGGCACTGCATCTCCAGTGGGCTGTGCCTATGGTTGATTGTGTGCTCCGACCCGCTCAAGCTGAACCAGCTCCAGCGGAAGGTGATCTCCCAGAAGTGGAAGCGGCCAAGCAAGTCCCCACCGTAGACGGAAGGCGTTGGCCCCTGAAAAGCGGCTCGCAGGGTCAGGGTATGCCCGTTGTTCTCCAGGCGGATGCCCAAGGGCATGTCGTCGTAAAGGGACCACATTAGCGGAGTGTCAAAATATTTTACCTCCAAGCAGCGCACATCTATGTTGATGGGGCTCTGGTTGTTTATCGGCGCATTCCAGGTGTGCGGTCCCCGGACCCAGTCGTAGTCAAAGGATTCCTGAGAGCCTCTGGGGCCGCATTCCGCCACGTCGCCGTAACTGCCGGCTGTCAGATCCGGACTGCTCCTTTCCGCTGCCCCCTCCAATCTCTCATCCGGACATTCTTCGCAAAGTTCGGTGCTCGTGCGGACGATCACCAATACCAGAAAGGCCACCAAAACGGCGGCTACAACCTGGACGAGATCGGTGTCCAACCAACTAGATAAGTTGTCCATTCAGCACAGGAGCTACTTCGGCATCACTCGCACCGAATTGAAGCCAAGCAGGGAAACTTTTTGGGGGGTGATAGCAAAATACTGGCCTTCCTGGCTCAGAAAATTTCTAATTAAACCCGCTGAAAAGTTAATTATTTTGGAAAACAAATTGGGCGGACAGCAATTTTGTGCGAAAACATTTGCAATTTGTTTGCATTTGTATTTTGCATAAATTAATTACGCACAAAACTCTCTTCGGCGGCGGAAATTGCTTGCACAAATATCCTGTGAGGCTCCCGCGCGATGCTCCTGCTCCCTCCCAGTTTCCCCCTCCCGATCCGAACCCTTCTCTGTTGCATTTTGGGAAATTAATTAGTTTTGTATGTACAAAATAGGCGAAATGAGCACTAGGAGCCAAACGGAAATTATTTTCAGCTCACCGGCAACTTTTGTGCAACGGCTAGGAACTACACCGAAATTAATTACCAAAAAATATTGAACGCTTTCTTAAGTGAATTAAGTTATTAGTGATGAGTCCAGATTGAATAAAAATAAGAATAAAACACAAAAAAGCTAAGACAAAAAATAATATTTATTAAAGGTATCAGAGATCTCCTTAAATTATTTACAGTTTGCCTTCCGTTTTAAATTATTCCGCGTTAAATGGCATTTTATTATTACAAATAAAATTACTGTGAATAGCCCTAACTGGAATAGTAAATAGTTTATAATTATAATAATAATCTAAGCGATAGAAGCGGTATTCGTTAATGAACCACTTATATTAAGATGTGTTTACAGTTTCACTAAATACATGCATACATGCTACAGATTGATGCCTCTCCTGTAACTTGAGACTTCTCGGCCATCTCTGATTAGCATAAAGTTATCAAGAACCAGACACGCCCATAGCCACAGGACAGGGCTCAGGGGTGAGTTGCCCCTGCGATTCAATTATGACATTTTTCTGATCAATTCGTTTGGCTTTGATTTGATTTCATTTTCCTGCACTTGTGCAGGGCGTTGACGTCTGCCAAATGTTACAAATTGTCCGCGTCTGACTTCTCCTGCCCGCCTCTCAGCTCTGTGCCTGTGAGAGTGGACCTGAACCTGGACCTGGACTTGTCCTGGGGCATGCGAGTTGCACGCAAATTGACGGGTAAGCATGTGGCATAAACGGAAACACTAACATCGTTAGGCGAGTCCTGCCAGAGGGTGCCGAAATAACAAAATACCCAAATAACGGAATAACAATCATAAACATTTTTGAGCGAGAACAGAGCCAGGCCCCGCGGCAGTTGTTTTCATTTGTGACCGAATGACTCGATTTTTATGGTCGCTTAGGGTTAATTGAGGCTGTAGTGGATCTGCAGCCCGGGGGTTGCTCGTTACACAATATTTGTTTTGGTTACATTGCTTAATATCCGGTGAACAAAGCGTTGGTTAAGTGGTAAAGTACGAAAGTAATAGATGCTTTAACTATAAAATATGTTAGAAAAGTAAAAAACAACAACATATAAACGCTCAATAAAAGAGAGCCTAAATTAATCCCCTTGACCAGTCATCTCTTCTTGTCCTAACAAGTCACTTAACTGCAGAGCAAGAGCGAATAAAAGCGAAAAAAAGGACTGCAACTGCAGTGCTGACACTCACAAACATGCGAACGAAATTTCCGTTTCCGCTGTGGGGGGAAACTCTGTTAAAGCGACGCGAAAATGGAGCCAAAGAGAAATCGCTGGCGCAGGATAATGCAAACGAAATTTGTCTCACTTTGAATTCGATTGATATGTCTGCCTGCACGGCTCGATAATATCCTCTTAAATCACTTAACCACATTTGCCGATTACTGCGCGCACAGAAGAATGTCCTGGCAGTCGGCCGCAGCGGGAGCCCTGGGTGCGGTGTAAATTTTCACACATTATTCCAGGATGCCAGGACAAGGACAAGGACGAGACAATTACTAGGCTCCGATAACATTGTCTAGTGGGATTTTCTCCACCTATACGCAGCCGTCTCTTTTGCGCACAGCTGATAATGTTAATATGCGCCGCAGGACATCAAACACGGCGCAGGGCGAGGGATCGGGACGCGGTATTAAGGCCACTCAACTTTGTTTGGCCAATCCGCTTATGTCCTTTCGCTCGCTTCACATACATTCCAAGGGTCAGGATTATGGGTTGTGTGTGATTTTGAAGTGAACAACGTAGGTCCTGTGTGAGAGTGTTTAGTTCCTTCACCGCAAAAACTTCCTCAAGATCGTTTTGCGGCCATGTTGCCCCTGTAAATCTCTCTCTTTCGCTCTGCGTTCCTCAGCTGCCTGCGAATGTGATCCTGATCCTTGTCGCAGCATGCGTCCTTTCACTACCTTTGTGTTGCCTCCAGCCACAGTTGCCCTCATTAGCAGCTTAGGGGCGTTGACGTGTTTTGCTTGTTTACAATGTTTGCTACTTGTGCCTGGCACAATAATGTCCTTGTTTCCGTCTGAAAGACACTTCTTTCGGTGCTTCCGCCTCAATAGGAACCAGAGGTTCCATTAAATAATAGTATCATTGGCATGCACAAGAACCGAAGAACGCCTACAGGAACCTTGTGATCGACAGGGGGTGGAAAGCGGTCTGCGATGATTGTTCAAATCAAATCTAGCGTTGCGATCGCTCGTCAGCTAATTTAGTTTGCAATCTATCGATCTGCTGATCTGCTTCAGTTGACAATGCTTTCAAGGGATTAAATTAGCACTTGATCAGCTTGTAAATTACGACAGTTTTTTTAATATTTTGTAGTGCGTCATTGAATTATAATAATATATCACAGAATTAATATTCTAAGCAAGACGCAATTTGATGTCCGGTTGGGACACTAAATTATTATTATAATTACATAAATTATAATCAAAAATATAAAAATGACAAAAGTAACTGTGAATATTTGTTACTTTAGCAAGACATTAAACATTTAGTTGAATCAAAAATTTTGGGATTTATTTCCAGCATATTGGAAATCCTAACTATCAGAGGAATTTTGTTATCTTAATTGGATCGTGCCTGTAGTATAGTAATTAATGATTATCAATGTTTTCTGTAAGCAGAAAATCCACTTAGAAATGCCGGATAAAATAACGAACTATACCAATTTCCTAAAATTTGCACGCTCTTTCCAGATAATCAATGATTGCTTAAATCTGGACTTTTTCATATAAAGCCAGTTTGAATTATTAATATTAGTTATTTAACTAACTGTTACCATTATTAATTTGAGCGAAAAAATAACACTAAAAAATAATTAAAATAATTTCGCTCAAAGTGATATATCTTCGATTTGACTTGTTTTGCTGAAATAATAGTTGGCGAAAATAATTTGTTGTATTTTGAATGTTATTATTTCCATTTTAATTATTTAAAATAAAAATAGAAGCAACTCTTTATTCTTTAAATATTTAAGAATGAAAGCGTGATTTGCATCTGCCGAATGGGAACACAGTATAAATAATGAGCTTTAATAAACTAACAATTATTAAAATTATTATAAGTAAATATTATATATATTATGTTAGTAAAAATTAAGTCAAACTAAATGTAAACACTAAATTTTAAAACATCATATTGTTGTTCCTAAACTTGCATCCTCTAAAAGAGTTTTTATGAAGGAAACCAACTTCTCAGAGGTCTCCTTTGGAAATATTATTTGCAGGGTTTTATATTTTTAGTCTGATTTCTTTGCTTAGCAAAACAGTTTTTTATTTCTATCAGGAAACCATTACTGAAATAGATGATCTCCTAATAAAAACCTCGATATCAAGGACCTCAGAGATGGAGTCTATGTTCTAAACAAACTAAATAAGGCAGAAAAAACAGGTAGAACTAGATCCCGGGTTTATGACAATCTACAGCAACTTGACCAATTTTGGCACGAAGCCATTTCTGATTTTCGATGAGCTGCATTTCAATGTAGTGGTCAAACAATTCAAAGCCTTGACCTTCCCGGGCACAACTGCAGACGGGGGTGTTTGTCAGTTTTTGTCCGTCAGATTTTTGCAACTATTTTACTTAGGAAAACTAAAAGACATTTGTTTTCAGATGCCCAGATGTAAGGTCCTAAGCTCCCAACAGATCGAGAAGTATCTACTGCACATTATAGACGCGGCAGAATGCCTAACCTGATAGCTGTGGTCTGCAACCAGAGCCCTGCATATTGGCATTGTAGGCAAATCATTGACCTTCCCATTATAGCCGATTTTTTCCACATATTGTTGACCGGCCAGATTCCTGAGGGATATATAAGGCTAACGTTTAAGACTGAGATTCCGAAAAGTTGAAAACAACGGGGCTACACCATGAACTTGGCCTAATCATAAGGATAATTGCTCTGATTGTAGCAGAAAATCAAGAGAGTAAGCCAAATTAAATCAATTTTTCAAAAACTACAAATATTTTTAAACTTGGCGCGCTTTTGTGGCGTCTGGGCACACTTGAACGCGAAACCCTCAGATCGCCCGATCTGGCACTTTTGGTCGCAGGTTCACTGGAAGTCTGGCAGCGCTGGTCGCTGGGACCGAAAAGTCTGGCCACACTGTTTTTAACGTAAGTGGCGCCCCCTATAAAGAAGCAGTTAGCAAGCAGTTCATTCATAGCTCTTACCTTTTGTCCATCTAGAGTTGCGTCTACTACTTGCCGCACTGCTTTGTCAATATAAGCAGTTCGCACCGAAAAGTCTGGCAGTGCTGGTTTCAGCATTTTAGTGTGACCAAAATCCGCGGAAGCGGAAATGGTCTGCATCTTTGAGATTTCTTTATTCAGAAAGCCTAATTGTATCTGGCAACACTTGTCCACCTCTACCATAGATCAGTTGAGTTTTGAACTTCTTCAACAGGTGTTGCATATCGCGGTAGAGTAGAAAGCGATCTTACAAGTTCCCCCGGAATCGGTAACGCCAAAGACAACAACAAATAATACTCTAATTAACGGACGCAGAGCACGTGACACAGCGGGCGAATCGATCCGTTCAATTTAAAAACTGTTCCCACAAAAGACGACACGATCCTCCGGTGTGAAAATCCTGGCGACTAAAAAGATTGTGTGTTTCTTGCAGCGACCATAAACCAATTCTTGGATTACCCCGCTCCCCCCAGAGACAGACGTCTGCCCGCAGACCGTTCACAAGGTGAGTTTCGTATCCAGCGGATACCATATCCCTCGCTCGTGAGTCGGGGACTCGGATTTCGGGATTTTGAGACTGGAAAAAAGTGCAGTGCAAGCGGGGGATGGGATTTCGTCATGCGAACGTGCAGGGGGAAGCGTGACGACGCTAGTGACACTCCGCCGAGCAAGCTGTTGTCTCGCTCGAACGTATCTTTCCATGGCTCTCGTATCTGTGTGTGTGTGTGTCTGTGTGCGAGTGTGAGCGGGCTACCTGTGGCTTTTTACCTGTGCCGTTCGTCTACAAAAACATAACGAAGCACGCACACTCTGGCAGCGCCCAAATGCAGCTGCTCTTGTGTGTGTGTGAGTGTGTGTGGTGACATATAATTTTCAAACCCGAGTCGCAATTATCTGTAGAAGTTCTGCAAGCAAACGCGCAGATACTTTCGGGTTGAGATACCCCCAAAGCGGCCTTATCGGCCGACTTTAAGCCCAGTTAATGCAAATGCACTGGAAACGAAAAGGGAGCTGGCAATGTCCCAGACTCGAAAGGAAAAACATTTGCTTTTCGAGCAAACCAACACGGTTTCAGCCAGTAGATAAGATTACACCTGTGTGGGGTATACGTATGCGAGTGTTTGTGTTTCTGTAGAGAGAGGGGGGAAAAACGAGAGGGAAAGGGGTGAACAAACCGGTAATGCATTTACTCAAAAGAAGTCACCTTCATAACAAATTCAACGCCGCCGCCGAGCTGCAAAAACCCAACATGCCCAACTGTCACCGAGAGAGAGATAAATCTATATAGTTTAGGCCCGGCCATGATCGCAGTTTGCATATCCACACACTCGTCTTTAACTGTGGCAGATGGGCAGCGGAGCTTGAATAAATATTGGAAAAGCTGGGGCTCCGCTCGGGCCCAGTTTTTCAGCTCCAAAGGTCGCTGCATAAATCGACGTATTTACGGGCTTAAGTGCACGCAAAAAAATTAAGCCAGCATCAAATTATGGTCTTTGAAGATGTACTTAAATTATTTTAAACTTTTTTTTTCGGAATTTAAAGTTTAACATAGAGAAATATGATTTATAGAACGGTAGTTTGATCCTAAATATTAATTAGTTTGGAAATAAATATAAAATACAATTGATTATAGTTTCCTTAGTGATAAGATCACATTATCACCTATTTTATTTTAAGGAGATATTTTTAATCTCAAAATACTTTGATATATTTTTTGTTATATTTACAATTTCTGATCATTTTTTCTTCGATTGAATCACTTTAAACTTTAAAATTAGTTTGGAAATAAATAAATACAATTGATTATAGTTCCTTTAGTGATAAGATCACATTATCACCTATTTTTTTTAAATGAGATATTTTTAATCTTAAAATAAATAGATATATTTTTTGTTATATTTACAATTTCTGATAATTTTTTCTTCGATTTAATCACTTTAAACTCCCTAAAATATCACTTAAATCAATCTTGACATCTTTACCAAATCGGATCTTGATTGACCCTTATTTCATGCCACTTTTCTTTGCGTGTACGTGTTTAATCGGTTTTCAGAGCTTCCTGTAGCGGCGGCCAATAATTAATCAAGCGACTGAAGTTCGATAACAGCCACGAAAAGTTCTCCAAAAAATAAATAATTTATTTCTATGCATAATTCAGAACCAGTTCCAATCGATTTTCAATTTTAATGTTTGCTGTTTATAACCATCTCCGCTGGCTGGCTGTCGCGGGCACGAAGCTGGAATTTAAATGAAATGAAATGTACACAAATTATTTTACCGAGATCACACACACGTCCATTTTGAGGTGCGACTCAGTTTTCCAGACGTAATCAACCAGTTCGGAGGAGTGCACATCGGATTCCTGGAAAGCGATTTTGTATGCAAATTCGCCTCCACTTGGATTGTTCTTGGGCAGGGACTGGAGGGTCCGAAGGGACCTTTCAATCATATTCATGTACATACACTATGCAGAGTGTCAAACTGTCGCCAGTTGCCCGACCGCGGCATTATCTAATCGCGACATAAGCCGGTCCCCACATAGGAACCTCAGTGTACCTATTTATACAGATAAAAAGCCAAAAGCAAACACGGGCCAGTTGAGACTTTGACTCGCTCCAGCGCGAGTTAATGAGGTCACAGCACTCTCCGCTCTACTCAGCCCGAGCTGCTTTCATGGCTGGTAATTGACCGGAGGTAGTGGCTCCACTCCACTCCAATCCACTCCAATCTGATTCGATTCGATTCGACGTAGAGCTCCGTCTCCGGCGAATTATGAATACCCGAAGCTGAGCACATCTTTTATGGCCAGCCGGAGCTTGGCCTGGCCTAAGTGGGGAGTCAAACATTTGTAGAGATCATCGTCCATGTGTGGGTTAGCTTGGTTTAGAGCCGTGTCTTACACAGAACTTAAGTGTCGGCACATGCGGCGTATGCGTAATATCGCGCTTTGCTCTGGCTCGCTTAGAAGTTATTTGCGGACACACAGGCATGATTGCCATACGAAAACAGCAAAAAGCTAACTATTTCGAGCGATTTAACGATCCAGCCTTATTGTTTTAACAGCTCGGCCAACAATGATGTCATTTGAATGGGACTCGGGCGGGGGGACTGACAGTGGGTTGGGAAGGCAGGCGGTCGAGGGAAAGCCAAATGCAATTCGCTCGGTGAGGCTTTTCTCTGCCCAATTGAGCGTGACGCTCGCTCCGCATATTTCGCACCCACATTGCGTTGACGTTTTACCTTAACCCTGAATCTAATCGATCAAGCCTGACAGAGCGTCAGCGACAGAGCGACGGAGAGGTGGAGAGTGGTGGCATTAGCATTAATCAATTTCTGCCATAAAACATTAGTCACCGGAGTCGTCGGTAAACAGCTGACAAATGAAACCCTATTTTTGGCTGCAACTTTCTCTGGCTCTGCAATTGTTCTCGCACTTTGGCTAAACAAAAGTTGGGTGTTGGTAGCTAAGCCCTGTTCAGTAAGATCGCCTTGATTTGCTCTGGCCCAGGCCATAATTCAAGATCTCTGACTTAAGCCGATTTCACAGCGTCAAAGTTTGGGTTCAGGGTCTGCAACTGCGGCTGCGGCTGCGTCGCCGTCTCCGTCTCCTTCTCCGTCTGGGCTTGGAGCGTTGGCCAAGCTAATGAAATGCAGAAACTCTTGTCTCTGGGATGTGACTCAGAGGAGTGTGTGTGCTTACGTGCCATGCGAGTGGCAGTGCGCGGCCCGGAATGCGGCCTGCAACTTGCCAGTTGGCCACGTTGGCAGAGGCCCAACTACCAGCGGAATTCGTAATTGCAACCCTTACAAAAAATTTAGGGGAATGGGAATGGCAAAATATCTTTAAGAGAATGAAGTGTAGTTGAAGATGTTTGGTTTTTTATGTAATGTTAAAAACCAGCTTGAAGCACAAAAGGCAGTTTCTTTTTTAGGAATTTTTGTATCTTAATTCGAAGACTATATTATCTTTCATGCTTGAACGCATTCAGGGACTCAAAATGGATAAATAGCAAAAGATTCTTTTATTTATTAAGACATAAGCTGAAAGTACACAAACCACATCTTCACTAACTATTTTTCATGATCATTTTTTATTAGGATTCATATCCGTAAATGTTTATTGATACAATTTCTCCCGCCACTGCGCCTAGTAATTTGTTTATAGCTATAAAATCAGATTGCGACAGCGCAGCTTACTCAATTTCAATACTCGATGCTGATTGCTAGGTGCTAGGTGCTTAGCCCTCGACACTTAATAAATATATGGATGGCTCAGCGGGTTGACAATTCCAGGCATTCGACGCCGCAACCCACCGCTCGACCGATAAACAATACGTGATGGCTAAAGCGCCTTTGTTGTTGACGGCGACAAAGCCCGGTCGAGTGCAAAGTTTACCGCAACAAAGTCGGAAAAATCACACTTTGGCGGCTAAACAAATCAGGTTTCCCCAGGCGGACACAATGAAAAGCTCTTTTTTTCCAGGTCGGGGAAAAGTCGTGCCCCAGCAAGCCTTCTCGGAAGCTGCAGGCCCCGGAGGCGAGGAGCGATCCAGATATCGCTAATGAACCGCCCTCGCCTGGCCAAAAGCCGGTTTCTCATTTGCTCCTCGGGTACTTAATTTATGCCCTGCTTCCTGCTTCAGTATCGGGGCTATATATACGATACGCCCGATATAAACGATTCTGTTCAGACAAAGAGCACTTGCTGGGAAGCAAGGAAGCAGGCATAAACATCCCAGCCGAATGGCTGAAATGACATTTTTAATAACCAAAAGCCCGGCAGGAACTTCTCCCACCAAGAGAACAGCAAAAAGCACTTTAGGAGCGGAAGAAATTTCAAGTACATCTGATCATTGCAGGGATTACGGATCGATAAGTTTGCGGCAGCTTCAGGTAAAGATATTTTTACACAAAAGGTGCCTGCCAGCTGCTGCTCTGTGAGACTCAAAAACAATGCTCGAGTCAAGCTCCAGTGACCTTCTAAGATTAGCTCGGCGATTTCCTGCATTATAGAGGCCTTACGAATCGATTGTGGCACATGCCAGCCGTTAATTATTGTCACAGTGATTGCGAGTGACTTTGCTAGCTGATCGTGCAGAGGGTTCAAGCAACTTTATGTAGAAATTCTCTTTGGAAATTGAAATGACTTTTAGCCAGAATTTTCGTAACTCGTAAAGTCATCTGCCTGACTTTTGGCTACCGCCGCGCAAGCTTGGCTTACACAGCAGCTGCCGCGAGCCAAAAACCAGTCTGGCCATCTTTTCGAGCCAACAGTTTCCCCTTTTTTTTTTTTTATTAACAGCCAGCGAGTGAGTGTGCGAGTGTATTTGTGTGTGGTCAAATGTCGGCATTTTTTTTTATACTTTTGAGTATGTTTTTAATGTGCCCGCCTTGGGCAATTTTGACCATTGTACGCCGATCTGGCGACTGGCTGCAAAAATTAACGTTGCAGAAATTATGTGCCAGAATGGAGTCAACCGAATAGGATACTCTCTCGCACAAGCCCGGCATGATATATGGCTGGAAACTGGATATCTGTGGCGCATTTTTCGTGCGAAATCATGGTCGTAAATCCCGCAACTCGTGATGCTAATGAAACGGTCAACAAATGTGATTGAGTCGTGATCGGCAGAAATCGGATTTGTTTGGTTCGAGCCACCCTAATGAAGCCGTCGTCGTCGTCGTCAGCTGAGTTATTTCCGCTCTGCCAGGGAATCCATATCCTCTCGAAAAAAAGGAACAGGAATGCCTTCTACCTACACACACCAGTCGCTCCTCTCGTTTCACTTCCTGTTCTCGACGGCTATTTATACCCAGACAGCTCGGTCATTATCCACCCACGCTGGCAACAACAATATTGCAGAGATATGAATGTGTATTATATTTTGGGTATTTCTGGGTATTTGCCAGAGGGACTAAGCCGGAGTCAAGGCGAATCTACCTGAAGCTGGCCTTGCAGATACCGTTGCTCTCTCCGATCCTGAGAGGAATCTAAGGGAGTCTGTGATACTCACAGGTCGCACCCAGTTTCCAGTTTCGACTAATCGAACTCGATGACTCCCAATGGGCAGCCACCAGGCCCCAGCTGCTCTGCTCTCCACATCCACATGACACTTCAGTGTGTAACACGATATAGAAATGGTGGCGTTTGGGGACACTGCCCATGGGAATGGGCCATCATTCAAAACACCACATGCCTGTGAACCCGTTGATAAGCACCGAAAAACAAGCGCGTACAAGTTATAATAAATTCAGACCTAATCGTTGTTTACGTTTCAACAAAACGTCGTCGTTAGATCGCCCGGTTATGCGATACTTTTCGTGGAAGTGTTTCAATAAATTCCCCCAAAGAATCGAACAAATCGAATGTGTTTCCGTATCTGGTTTCAGTGCAGGGCCATTAAGTATAACAGGGCGGGAGATCAGGGTTTATCTCGACTTGCTTCGATCGAATGTCAAAGTCAAAGTGTTCTAGAAGCGGTTTCAGGAAGGCATTTCCCCGTTCGATTCTCGGGCTAATTAGGTGCACGACACTGCAATGCACTCAAACTGCAAAATTGAACGATGGGGGTGATGGATACTTCACTCAATCGGGATCACTTCGGATGTGTCCCGGCTAGCCGCCGCTTTATGATGAATTGACTCGTTGACTCACGAGTTTCCGACTGGAAAACGTATTTGCATACATGTACAAGTATGGCCAGTGCCAGTTACCGGTTTCTCTCTAAACTTGAACATAGACCGCACACACCTAGGTGGTGGCATATATGGCCCGTGTGTGTGTATATGTGGCCCAGTATACAGATATCGCCGCTGCAATGACAGAAATGGAATTAATTATGGTCGGCGTGTCGGCGGCGCCTTGGCCCAAGCCAAAGCCTAAGCCAGCCCAAAATCCAAAAAAGCTAGGCTGTCGTCTGGCTCAGAAAATCTTTCGTGACTCGATGAAATGTTAGCCAAGAGACCTAAACACGTTTAATGTGCGGTCTCGCGACTGCAGTTTCCCTTCGGGATTTCTCCGCAGCCAGCTGCCAGCTCCTCGGCTCTTAACTTGACACCCACACACCAAATTGCAGCAGACTGAGCTGAGCTCTGGCTAAGCGCCTTCTGAGCCGTCTCTGTGCGTCTAATTAAATGCTCTAACAGAGGCTTAGTGAGTGCACAACAAGAGGTTCTTAGAGAATGTTATCTTACTTAACCAGAATGTATATATTTAAATATATATAAAATAATCTTTCAATATTTAATCTTTTAAATATTCCAATAATTATAAGTCAAACAAATTAAATTGCAATCTGAACAGAAATTACTTTATTACCCAGAATCAAATTATCTACAAAAACCTAGGGAATACCTCATGTGTTGAGAAAAACAAAGAATTTCCAAGGTCTGTGTAAACCCCCTTTTAAAATGATTTTTTAATAAACTAATAATTAGTTTCAAATGCCACAATTTACCAAGGGAAAACCTTTAGTTGCCACTTTTTTGTTCAAGTGTTGAGAATCACGTATAGTATGTATATATAGCATATCGGCTGGATAAACGCGATCTATTCTGACCGCCTTAACTGCGCACTTTGCATTTGCTGGTTGCGGATCCCCCGGGTCGTTTGCCTGGTAACAAAAATTAATACCCAAAGCTCTTTGTTTGCGACTGGAGGAGCCGCGGTTTCGAATTATTTGTTTGCCATGAAAACGAAGGCAAACACACACAGGCGGGTGTGTGGAAAATGTGTGCATTCCAAGAGCGAGAAGCTTGAATCGCCCAGAGAATCGTGTTTTCAGTGTGAAATTTAGAATTTGGCAGAAGCTTCGAGCTGGCAAACGAGTTCTTAATTGCGCGTGGGGATTCCCCTGGCACTCGGCAGCAAGTGTGATTACTTAATCGATTTGTTAGGGTATGCAAATTAGTCGACCATAATCAAAGGGCAAACAGAGCGAAAGACAAATAAATAAGCCATGGATTTCAGCTGACGACAGGCGGGCTCCGGCTCCGGCTCAGGCTCAGGCTAAGGCTCCTATTCAGACCGAGAGTCAGCACTTCTGACTCTTTTTACTGTTTCTGAGTAAGGCAACTTTCAGATATTTGTGTTTTGGCGAGGGAAATACATGACGGATGTGGTCGAAAGTGCGATTGCTGAGTAACAGATCGAAAATAAGCGAAGAATCATTTGGTCTTGTTTATCGGGGAAACAATTGCCATTAAACGATAAGCACATATATTTGGAAACTCGAATTTGCTGACTGAATTAGCATGGGCAATGATGTCAACCGTCCGGGTCTGGGGAGGTGCTAACTCCGGGAGTCAACATGCCTCACTATTTCGCCATGGAGATCCGCGATTTTCGGGGAAATGGGTGATACGACGCGCGCATTCGCATTCTGAGGCCAGCCCTGAGCATTGCCACTTCACTTGAACGCTGTTGATTCAATAAACGTATATCTGCTTATCTGGCCCGGACAATTAGCGATAAGATACGGGGCTCCGTTGGGTGTGAGTCGTCGGTTTTCCACCTTCTTGGAAGTAACGTCGCAACAATAACTGTAACTGTACTGGTCCATTCCATTCCAGTTTGCCCATCAGCCGGAGAATGGGTCGTCAGTCGACTTGCAGGCTGGTCCTGCTGCTGGCCTTCAGCCTGGCCCTGATCCACGCCAGCCGAGCCACCACCATAGCCAACAAGATCCCCCTCGTCCACGACGATCTGAAGGACAATGAGCTGAGCTCTGCCGAGGAGTCGACTCCCGCCGAGAGCCTGCCCAAGATCTCCACGCCCAAGGTCAAGGAAATGGCCTCTGAGGAGACGACATCCACCAGGAGGCCAGCAAAAAAGAGCACGCCCTCGGGCACCGAGAAGACATTCAGCGAGGAGGCCATCAAGGATCTACTAGAGGCTGCCAAGCACAGCCAGGCCCTGGCCGAGGATCCGCACTTCAACAAGATGCTCAAGACCGAGAACGCCACCACCACGTCCTCATCCGTCGGCGGAAAGAATTCCACCGATAGCGACGAGAACTACGAGTACGACAACTATTCCTACGACGATGACGACTACAATTACTTTGATGAGGACAAGGAGACCACTCCCGCCAGTGCCAAGAAGGGCAAGGCCACCACGGTGAAGCCCAAGCTGTTGTCCATTGACTCCGCCTCGAAGTCAAAGGTAAATAATTAAAATATGAATTAAACTAACAACTGAAACACTTATTTTTCAGGCCAAACCCGTCGATCAGAAGACCAAGGATAACACTATTGATAATGAAAGCGATTCTAACTACGACGAATACGATGACGAGGATGATGATGATGATGATGATGAGGACGAGACTACCGATGATCTGGCGGATAATGAGCAGGTGGTATTCAGCGAGGACGTTCCTTGCCCTCGATTCTGCCAGTGCTCTCGCAATGTCAACAGCTACATGGTGGCGACTTGCAGCAGGTTGGTATAAGATGACCTCCCAAAAAAGATGCCTTTTAACTTTTCGAAAATTCTTGCAGACTGGACCAAGGCACCCAGAAGTTTGGCTCGGACATCACGGACGTCGTGGTGACCAATGTTGGCCCCAAGTACCCAATCCTGCTGGGACCCAAGTTCTTCTTCAATCTGGGCCTCAAGAACGTGGCCTCCATCAAGATTGCCAACTGCACCCTGGAGTACCTGCACGCAGAGGCCTTCCACGGACTGAACGAGCTGTACGCCGTGAACCTGACCGATGTGGGCTTGGCCATCATCAATCCGGATACGTTTGCCCAGAACAAAAAGCTGCGCATGCTCACCATTTCGGGCAACGACCTGAGCGTGATGTCCAGCGTTCAGTATCTGCTCAAGGTGGGTCTTTAGAAGCATTCCTTCCCCTACGATCAGTCCCATTAATGATCTCTGCAGTCTTCTAGCATTGAGGAGCTGGACTTCTCCCGCAACAATCTCGTGGAGCTGGCGCCCAAGGCCTTCTCCCAGCTGACCAATATCGTGTACATCAACCTGAGCCAGAACAGCCTGAAGAAGCTGCCCGAGAAGGTGTTCGAGACGGCAAGCTCCCTGGAAGAAGTGGATCTCTCCTACAACTCGCTCACCGAGCTGCCCCGCGAGATCTTCAACGGCACCACCCTGTCCATCCTCCACCTGAAGTACAACACCTTCAACGGAGACCTGCACTTCGGCACCAAGGACCTGCAGCAGCTGGACTTGAGCTTCAACGCGATTGACCAGGTGCACCACAGCATGTTCGACCGGATGCCCGGCCTGACCAACCTGAACCTGAAGGGCAACGGCATCAAGAAGATCCAGCCGGACTCGTTCCTCCTGCTGAAGAACCTGCGCCACATCGATCTGTCGATCAACGAGCTGGACCAGATCTCGGGCATGCTGTTCTTCAAGAACTCCGAGCTGGACGTGATCCGCCTCAATGACAACCCCCGTCTGAGCCAGCTGCCCACCGACGGCTTCGTCAGCTACAGCGGAGAGTTCACTGTGTACTACCTGGACATTTCCAACTGCGCCATTGGCCCGATGGGTCACAAGACCTTCTCCACCATGCCGCACCTGACCACCCTGAAGCTGGCCTGGAACAACATCAACCACCTGCCGAAGGAGATCTTCAGCGGCCTGCACAAGCTGATTGACCTGGATCTGAGCAACAACCTGATTCCCCGCATGGACGACCTGCTCCTCATGGACAACGGAGAGCTGACCAAGCTCAACCTGGCGGGTAATCCCATCAGCCGGCTGTCCGTGCGTCTCTTCATGCCGCTGCACCAGCTCCGCTCCCTGGACGTCAACGACTGTGAGCTCACCTCCCTGCTCTCCGACCGCCAGTTGGGCGAGGGCTACAAGATCTTCGAGAGCCTGCGCAGCTTCAATGCCTCCGGCAATCTGATCAAGAAGATCTCCTCCGCGGACGTGAAGAGCTTCAAGAACCTGCGCTCCCTGGACATAACGAACAATCCCCTGAAGTGCAACCGCGACTTCCAGGACTTCATCAGCTACGTCACCCTGCAGATGCAGATGACGCCCAAGCGCCTGCCTGTGCTGGCCAATCTGGAGGACGATGCCACCATCGTGGAGCTGGAGCATCAGGCCCAGGCCGGATGGGCGACCCTCGCCCACGAGGTTTGCAAGCACGCCGAGTCGTCGTTGGATCTCCAGGACGAGAAGAAGGCCGACAGCGCGGAGGCCAAGCTGGAGAAGCGTCTGAAGGAGAGCGAGAAGAAGCTGGACGAGGACGAGGAGAAGCTGCTCAGTGTGCTGGACAAGAGTGTGCTGGACAAGAACAAGCTGAGCAGCATGCAGAAGATCATGAAGGGATCGGACAGCGCCAACGAGAAGAAGCCGGATAACGACAGTGCCGAGGAGGATCTGAACAACGGCGGCGAGGACAAGGACGAGGACAGCAGCGACTACGAGAGCGACGAGGACGAGGACGATGATGATGACGACGATGACGATGACAACGACGACGAACGCTTCGAGGAGGCCAAGAAGAACGCCAAGGCCAAGGGCGACTCTGACCAGGCCTTTGACAAGTTCGTGAACAAGGAGCTGAAGCCTCTGCTGAAGGATCAGGGTGTCAAGGCGGAGGAGGTGGACCTGTCCCACGAGACTCGCGATAAGTTCCTACTGGGTGAGCTTTATTTTCTAATTTATGTATTCTTAAACTCACAATACCCCTGCTTTTCCAGAGAAACTCGGCTTCGAGAGCGACGAATCGGACGACAGCAATGACGAGGAGATCTTCATTGAGCGCGGCCGCATCTACTACGGCAACTACAACATGCTCATCCCGGTGGTCATCGTGGTCAGCTGCGTCGTCATGATCCTGCTGGCCATCGCCCGCGTGGTCTACGTGGTGCTCCGCAAGCGCGGCGAGCGCTATCGCATGGCCCTGCTGGCATCGAAGAACTCCTTCGTCTACCAGAAGCTGAGCGAGGACATCGTGAAGCCCAGCGGCAAGGAGCAGAAGCAGCCCAAGGCGATCAAGCAGCCCAAGGTGCACCGGTACGCGCCGATCAACAACCAGGTCTAAGTCCCCCTAGAATCAGCAGTTCCGGGCCGGACACCGCGGAAGTCGAACGAGTTGCGCTGTTTTTCTAATTTATAAGTTTATTGATAGTTGAACAAGTGGAAAATCGCATCAGACAATTGACTACACACACACGCAGACACCAGACACCAGAATGAACGGAGGCGACAGCAGGAGCAGACCAGGAAGGGAGTTACAAGTATTAGCGAAATGCGAGTAAACAAAGCAACAACTGAGAAATACTTAAATCCAAATAAGGGCAAGGAGAGAGGAGTAGCAGAGATAGCAGAGAGAGAGGAGAAATATTGATAGAGCTCGAGATCCCCCATCATATCCCTGAAATAGCTTATCCCACCTAGTGCCGTGGCAAACAGCAGAGGTGTCCCAAATCCCCACATATCCCCCTCCGTACGTATGAGAATTTCGGGAACAACTTGAAGATTTAGTGCCATTTTGCCAAATTCCAAACAGAGCGAAAATTACTTAAAGAAACACACTTTCCAAAGGAGTTGATAGCAGAGGGTAGTGAGAGTCTTAGATCCGGATCTGTGTAGCCAACTGTTAGAGGACTCCCTAGAATGACGTCTGATTTACAATCTGATCAAGAGATGAGAGAAATAATTAATGCATAAACTATGTTAAGTCTTTTTTTATTACCTTTTCTTCCAATCGAAATCAAGTAAGCGCTTGACTTATTTGACTTTCAAACAATTCCGAAAACAATAAATTATTTTAACCAAACCGATCGTAATCTTTACTATATGCATACCTAGTAGTACACCTTAACCATAACAAGCCGTTCAATAAAATTGAATATATTTTATCTGCGTTCAATAAACGATTCAAGTGGCCGACATCCTTATCATCGATGGGACTTTGGAGGGTTATCTTCCGGGTGGCACTGGAGTTCCGCTTTAAATCATTCCAATGCAGTTTTATTTGCAGTCAAAGTACTCAAATATAAAGGAATACACTGATTTCAGATCCAGCTGTGCTATGATGAGCTTTATGATGAAGGTTCAGGTAGTACAGGTCTTTTTAAGAGAGTATTCAAAATAAATAATAAGAAATTAAGCAGAGAAACCTACACCGGCTTTATTATCTCTTAAAGAAGTCTCTCTTCTGTAACTTTGAAAACTGAACTAAAAGCTTTGACAAACCTCAGACTCCGAAAATAATACCAAATTAAAAGAGAGAACCAAAACTATTCCTCTTAAAATTAATCACACCAAAAGGCACTTGAAAAACCCACTTAAAGTCAAGTAAATAAAGTAAACAATGCATAAACTTAAAATTAAAAAAATTTTGTATTTAAGTATATAGTATTTTTTGTCTAAAATTGATATAAAATAATCTGGCAGCTTCTATAATACCCAAAGCTTTAGTGTGATCTCATATCCAGACCAAGATCCGTTAGTTAAACACTTTTCTTCAAGCGATCCAGTTGAGCGTGGGTAAGTTGAGCTGCCAAATTAATAGACAACCATGGAGTTCTCGAACAATTGCGCCAAGTTGTCCTGTGTTTGAGCCCTGGGCGCCAGCTTAGTGATCCTCTCCTGGGGCAGGGTTCCTTCGACCAAGGCGGGCACATCGCTGCTCGAAAATCCAAGCTCGCGGAGGCCATTTTCGATGCCGGCGCGTTGCATATAACCGCGCACAGTGTCCGCCAAAAGTCTACCAGCGTCCGAATTCTTCACTCCCTTCACCTCGGCCCCCAGCAGCTGGGCAGCCTCCAAGTGGCGCTCAGGACAGGCGGGTGCCGTGAATTCAAACACCGCCGGGGCACTGATCACCACGGACAATCCGTGTGGGATAAGGGCGTGATCCGAAGAGTAGCCCTTGGGCTTGTAGTCCCTGACATTTCCGGAAATCGGGTAGGAGAGGCCATGGCACAGGTGCACTCCGGCATTACCGAATCCCACGCCCGCCATTGTCGAGGCCAAGTGCATTTGGGAACGAGCGCTCAGGTTATCCGGCTGATAGATGGCATCCACAAAGTTCTTCCTTATCGATTCTAAAGCAAAGCGTGCCCAGACATCCGACACGGGGTTCCTGCCCTGGTACGTGGGCCTCAGGCTGGGGTCACTGGGCGCCGGACCGCGTTCCCTGTAGTCCACCGCCGTAAAGCTCTCCAGGGCGTGGCAGAAGACATCGAATCCGGCGAAGGCCATGACGCGTTCCGGCTGGGAGAGTGTGTGCAGGGGATCGATCAGAGCTGGTAGAGATTCAGTTTAACAAATGAAACATTTAGATATACTTAATCCTACCCAAAGTGGGTTTCAGGAATTTGCTGGAGATCCCTGTCTTGGCATGTAGCTTCTTATAGTCAAAAATGGCCACTCCAGTGGTTTCCGAGCCAGTTCCCGAGGTGGTGGGCATGGCTATCAGGGGCTTCAGCTTTACAGCTATCTAAGGAAATATTAAAAAATTAATATATCTTTTTTTAAATTTAATTAATATATGCAAACCTCACCTCCTTTCCCTTGCCAATGGGACAGTTTACATAGTCCAAAAACTCTGCATTCCGATCGCTGCTAAAGAGATTGGCTGCCTTGGCTGTATCAATAACTGATCCGCCGCCAATTGCCAGGAATGCATCGAAATTGTTGCGACGGGCAAACTCTGCGGCCTTCCACATACTGCCATCGGTTGGCTCCACGCGGGTTTCATCGTAAACTTCGTAGTTAATGCCATTGCGTGCCAAAGAGTCTAGAGCCACCTTCACGGAGGGCAGCTTGGCTACATTGCCATCGGTTACCAGGCAGACCTTTTGGGCACCCAAGTTCCGGAGATCAGCTCCAACTTCGGCACTTACTCCGGGTCCAAAGCGAACAGTTGAGGCGGACATCTAATTACAATTTTATACAATATAATATTAAATATTCGGAAAGCCGATGTTGATTTACCCTAACATTTTGCAATTGGGTCAATTGATCAAATTGGAAATTTATATATTTGTATAAACATTTTATTGACTAACCAAAGTTGAAAAATTGCATAGCCAAGCCAACAAAGCCTTCATTTTAATACGAAAAGCTTTACTGCGCTAGTAATTATTAGGGTAAAAAATTCTGCATATGGAACTAAAATATTTTGGCTATTTTTGACAATTTTAATTTAAATTGTTTTCTATTTTTGGCAATTTTAATGATGTAACCCTTAAAAAAATATAGTAAAATGTTTTTCCCTTCGAATATGGCCCCCGATCGACTAGGCAGTTGATGCTGATCAAGAATAGATATACATAGTTCATAGAGTCGGAAATAAATCATTCACAAGAAAACACTTTTAAATTCTATAAACCTATGTAGTTAATTGGGATATAAAAAGTCGATTAAATTTGTTGACCAAAGGCTGTACTTTCCTAAATCGATCGATTAACAATGAGTATTTATTATAAATATAACCCCTATAATTTTTAAACAATTTTTCGCTAAAGTTTACTAAGACTGACTACAGAAAAAAAGCTTATTGAAACCTGTTGAATTTAAATATAAAACTCCTTACTATAGAACAAAATAGACTATTCCCCAGACCTTGAGTTAGTAGATTATAGAAACCATAACAAGCCGGAGATTGCTATCTGCTCCAGACTTTGGCTGACTGTCGTCTGCAGATGATTTTGTTTAGCTGCTGGCCAAAGTCCAAGGTAAATACTTGCCTCAAAGGCGTATTCCATGCGCCCGGTTTGGACTGCAGTGGGGGCGGCAGAGCCATAATTATGCGAGTGGGCGGGGCACTTGCAGCTTAAATTAAATCACCAAAAATTACAATAAAAATACCGGTAAATTAGCGTAATACTTACGAGTTGGCCACGATTGTGTTGATCAAACTTAGGACGTTCTTTCGCGACATTTTGTACACAAATGAAAACAGATGTTGGAGCTTTGCGTTTGATAAGAGCTGGAATCGATAATGAGCGCCCTCGATAGCCATGCTCAATCGATAACTAACCATTTGAATTTCTCTTCTCTTTGCAGCTTCAAAAACCAGAAAACCAGAATTATGTGCGACTACCAGAAAGAATACTCCTTTGTTTTCGAGGACAGCTCCTGCGAGGGCGACGTCTCGATGACCGCCCACGACAATGGATTCGAGAGCCTGTGGCATCAGGTGGGCGAGGAGCTGCGTCGCGAGCGGGAGATGAACGAGCTCGGCCAGCTTTTCCAGCAAAAGCTGACCTTGAGCCCACCGCCCCGCACGGATCAGTGGATGTTTTGAGAGGAAGACATTCTAACAGAAGCCAGCATTGTGATATTTGTATAAATTATTTATTGTTAATTAGTTTGGCCAGGTCAGTCGGCCTTCGTAGCTGCATTTCTGAGAGATGCTCGCACTTGTTGTATTATTAGTCCCCAAAAAGGTTTTTGTATACCCCTGTTCGAGCTTTTTCCGTGTTTATCCAACGTTTCCATTTGTGAAAATTCCGCGTTATTAATTTGTTTATTTTTTATCAAGCAAACTAGTCAAGTCCCAGATATAAACAATTGGCAATCATTTGCCTTCGACATCGTCAACTATTTGTATTCCAAAGAGTCAGCACAGCCTGAAAGATCGCATAATGTATACAAGAACAAAGAAAGGGATTATCGTATCTGTTTTAGATCCTTAACAAGAACGACTCAAATATATATGAGCTATAATACTACAATAATGCAAATTGTTTTCGATGAAAGATCCCACGCTCAGATGTGATTGTAATGGGAACAATTGTTCGCTGGAGCTAATTACCTAAATGAATGTCCGCCCATTTTTAGCGCTAGATTTACAACTCAATTTGGACTTATCGCGGCGATCAGAGAACATAAACAACTGGGAAGGGTAAGCGATGTTGACGGCTATTCCCTTGATTAGCATTTGGCGCCAGACCATAAAACGTTCGATCCCCAGCCAATGGGTCAGCAGTTCGCATCTGATACTCAGCGTGACAATATGAAGTGGTTCAGCCTGTTCCTGGTATTCGGCATCCTCGCCCTCATCGGCAGCCTGGGCACCCTGACCGCCGCCGAACCGAATCCAAATCCCAATCCGGAGCCCAAGGGTCGTCCGTACACCACGCGACGTCCACGCAATGACAACGATGACGATCGACGCTAGCAATCCCAGCGGATGGAGGAGATGGAGATGGAGTCCAAGCCTCCCCGACGCTGCACCGAACCACAAAGGACACAGGAGGCACATCAACTCTCGGTGAAGGTGAAATGTTTTGGAGTTGAGAGAATGCAATACGTTGAGATCCTACTCATCTAGTGGGTGGACCTCCCCCCAGGACACAATAAATGCTGTTCCGTTCACAACAGAGTTTTGATCATTGGTTTATTCGATAGTTTGTTCGTCATAGGTCTAGAGTTAAATTGGTCAGCTTAATAATACCCTGACGCTTCTTGGGGGTTCTTCGATACTGATAGATTGGCGGATTAAGCGGGCTGACTTTGACTTTGACTTTGACTTTGACTTTCTTTGGTTGTGCGAGGGTTCGGGGGAAGTGCGTTTGCCTGTTTGTAATTAGCTTATATTTGATTCTGTTTACGTTTCTGTATGTCGAGTTTAACCATTACCATGCGATATTGAACGCTGCTTAGGGCTTACCATAATTTACAAGTTATCAAATTTAATTCAATAGTTTCCGTTTCCGTTTCCATTTGCTTAGCTACGATAGTTTCGGTTACAAAATAATTTCAATTTATCTAAATTGCAATCGCCTCCCCAGTGTCTGCTATCCATCGGCTAAGTATTCTGTGAGTAACGGATCGGCCTCCGTCTCCTGGTATTAAATCGGTTTAAAGCTAGCTTTACAGTTACAATTACAAATAGAATTACCATTACAATTACGAATGTGACTGATTAAACTATTCCCGTTAGTGTTTGATTCGATTTCTGGGCTTAGTCTACTCTATTAATTATGTCTGTAATTGAGTTTAGCATATGGTTCGTAGTTATATCTGATTTGATCAAATGCTTACTCGCTTATTTGTATTCTCGACGCATATGTATCCGTATCTGCTGAATGCTTGTATCTCTTAGGTGGGTCTGACACTGACGTGAATGTAGAATAGAGTTTGCTCCTAGAATCTAAGCTCAAATGCAGCTGGGAAGGTCTGTTAGTCGGGGCCTGCAGCTGAGTATCTTTGGTAGTCTGGTTCGCTATCCTATCCCTAATCCTAACCTATCTAGCTAGCCCTCCTACTCGGGCGACTCCGAGGAGGCCGATATGCCTCCCAGGCTGCAGGCTCCCACGCTGCCGGCACTCGTCGAGGCCCCAATATCGCTGATGCTCTTCACGCGCCGCCGACTCTGCTCGTAGAGCAGCTGCGCCTCTGCCACGCCCGCGTCCAGCACCCCGCCCACGGGCGGAGCACTCACACGGTGACCAGGCGGTGGCCCATGCCCATGACCATAGATGGCCCCCGCCGAGGGTATGGGTGGCGGAGCCGTCGTCGGCGGCGGAAGGAAGTGGTGATAGTGCTGCTGCTGCGGATTCTGATGCGGATGGGGATACTGGTGGCCTATGGTTGCGTATATTCCTCCGCCACCCTCGCTGCTGCTGTACGAAGGCGTTGGGGAGGTGGAGTTGCCGAAGGAGCTGCGGTCGCCGGTGCGATGGGGTTTGGTGTTAAACCGAAAGGCTTTTGAAAGGGAGCTCTGCAACGAGAGAAAATCAACAATTATTACAAGCTCTTGGAGCTGTAGAAGGTCGAACCCACCTGAGATCCTTTCCATGCCGAAATCTAATTTAACAGGGAAATGAAAAGAACAAAATTTGTAAGGCTTTAAACTTAATTTATGTAGCATTATTATCATTGATAAATTCCTGGAACTGTCGTGAGGCTTAGGTTGTTGCTAGCTGCCTAGACTTACAATATCTCTGGGAAGCTATTTGTTAGATTGTAATTGGAAATACACAGGTAAATGTTTATATTTGAGTTGGTTTGAATTGTTTTAAGGTGTAATCTGTGTGAAACAATAGACATGCTTTTAATGGGTTTCATGAAGTATTTGGAAATAATATCTAAAAAAAAGTATGCTTTGATTTCTTAAAACTAAGCAATGATTACGATCTTCAATATATCGTAAAATTGGTTCAGCACTCGACTAACTATCTGAGGCAAATGCGAGTGCGAGCGAGATAAATATACATATAACAGAAGGTTGTAATTTTATTGCAATTTAAACTCAGATGTATGTACAATCTCAGTAAATTTACTATCAATAATGTATCAAATACTTAAAGATTTATTTTATTCATTAAATTAGACAACGAGCAACAACAAAAGCTTCACGTCAATACAGGCATGAGACACTGTGAGAGTAAGAACATTTGGTAGAGTATTTGTATTCGTATTTTAGACATAAAGGTTATAGACTTGAGATATCATATAGAGCTCGGTACTTACCCTGAGGCTACCGCTCGAGCGGCGATCTGTTGTGGCATAGTGCTGGAGTCCGCCGGGTCCCGTTAGTGGGACAACGCCGCAACCGGAACGGATGCCCTGACCGAGAGTCGCTCTACACAACAAACATGGCAATTTCGATTTGCGAATTTTTGCATTGGTCGTATGCGTGTGTGTGTGAGTGAGTGGGTGGGTGGCAAATATCATGTTGTGGTTGTTGTTGTTGTCGGGTGGGTGGATGTGCATGTATTTTCGATTTTCGTAGGCAGGCAGGCGCAGGCAGCATATAGAAGACAGGACACAGACAGCAGATGAGGGAAGTGTGGAGAGTTTGGAGCAATTGGTTTGGTGAATTGGAGAGTGCGGGTGGGCGGGCAGAGCATCAGATAGAGCGAGAGAGACAGAGAGAGAGCAGGCAGGCAGCAGGCACACATACACACACATAAATTAGTTTCATTGATGTGTTGTTGATTGTTGTTGTTGTGTTGTTGATGTCGTTGTCGAGTTGTTGTTGGTATTGTTGTCATTGTTGTGTTGGCAATCGTGTTGGACAATCAAGCAGAGGTTAGCAACAACAACAAGCCGTTGATTCGATTACAATTGGAAATTGAAGAGGAAACACATACGGATGGCAAAGCAAAAGAGAGTGGATAAAGTATAGGAAAGATGGAAAAAAGAAACGGGACAAAGACGAAAAAATTCTGGTTAATCAATGTTGGAGAGTTTTTTTACTTTTATTTGTTTCGTATTCGATAATTAGCATAAGTAACTACTCGTAGCGCAAAACAACAACTAAATATTGTATACTAAAAATACCCAAGATCTATGGTGAGAGAAAACCCCCCGAAAAGAAGAAAGAAAAGGTATAACTCGGGAAAAGAATATAGTAGAATTGCCAACAGAGACACGAAACCAGAGCAGCCAATAAACTTGTATTTTTAAAGCCTTAGAGTTCCAATCACACAGTTAGGTTCGATTATCGATAATGTATATAGTCGTATGCAGTAGTAAGATGACAACGATTAGACTAGTTCAAGCTACTTAAGAACATTGATAACACATACATAGAACTTGTTGTCGAGTGTCTGCGTATGCGTATGCATTTGCGTGTGTGTGTGTGTTGTGAGTGTGAAAGAGAGACAGAGAGATAGGCTACTTAGTAAGCAAGTTTTACTTACAATTGACACTGTAGTTGCAAATTGCAAAACCAAAACAACGACTTCTTAAATAAATTTACTTTGGCGAGCTAACCCTGCGGTTGCTTTCATCGAAATCCCTCGGTAATAATAATATTTTGACAGCGACAGCCAATGCGAAATATTTCGTAGCATCATTTTGGGCGGGCAAGGTATTGTAGAAACAGAGCGGGGACTCGAACCGCAGGGCAAACTCATTAGAACGCTCCACAGTATGCAACACCAAACATGGACTAAGTCAACTAACCACGGAAATGTTGATGTGTATGTGTTCATGTTCATGTTCATGTTCATGGACTCGTGTGTGTGCGAGGGTGTGGTTATGTAATTGGTCTTTAAGGTTCAATTGTGCGTCGGTGGCCGGCTAACCGAGCTCAGAAAACAGCTCCTGTATCACAGTGAACTCTTGGTTGACGAAAGCCGCTCGCGTGAAAATCTGTATGTATGTGTCTGTGGAGGTGGCATTCGCAATGCCCCCTATATCTATATCCTAGACTTGTAACATTTAATATCGTATCCGAGGAGTTTCCACTCCTCTCTCCCGATTACATTGACGCAAAAGCCTTAAGTCTACTCGATTCTGCTACATTAAATGCTTGACTCGTAAACCAACCTAGGTAAATGCAACGTTAAGCGCTCCTCGGGGAGTGTATCCTAATAATATCGATATCGGATATGCAAAGCTTGGACACTTGGTTTGGATGTGTGCGTTCCTAGTTCGATGCCTATAGCACTTATTAATATATGTTATATCATATTCGGTACGATTACTAATTGGATGTGTGTGGATCTATCGACTATATTCGTAATGACGAAGTGACTAGCGCTGTGCTCCAGTTATTGTTCTCTCCCTATAGTTATTATCGTATCATCATCATCTCAGCTTGGCTAAACAAATCAGTATGAGTCCCGTTTGAGTTTCGGCTAGACACTCTCGTTAGTGGCTCGTGCGACTTAGTGGCCCTGCAATTTGGCCAATTGTCTGGAGGCTTCCATTTGAAATTCTTCCATTTGACAGTAAATAATGTATCTGCATTTCGGATATAAAAAACACATAAATATCGGATCGAGACATTTTATATTGTGTGATTGTTGGGAAAGAAAAGAGAGAGAAACATGGCCACGGGGGCCGCCATTAGTGCGATTCGCTTTATCGAGGCATTTTTAATTAAATTTTTATTTTACTTAAGAGTTCGTCTAGGACACGTTCACAAGATCATCAACAAAGAAACTAAGTACAGTACTATCTAGTAGATACAGGCCGGAGACCGTTACGTTACATACTTATGCACGAGTTGACAGATATATAGATACAGATACAGATATGACGTCGCATGATATGGCATCTAATGAGACGAGAGGCTGGCCCAGTCGATGTGGGGATGCGGAAGAGATAGATAGATGGATGGATGCACATAAGAAGCAGCTGACAAACGAATGATCTCAATGCACTAAATATATAATAGCCAGTGGTGGATGAGCGATGAGTGTACGTATAGCATGTATGATGATAATAAGCAGGTGAACAGGTAAACAGGTAAAATGAGATCTGAAGAGCTCCTCCCCTCGGTAACGAAAGTAACACGTAAGTAATGCCTGCCAACGAACGCCAAACAAAAGTCCTCTATGAGGAACTGCACGCCTGGGAGGGAGGGTGCAGGAACAGAACACACACAACAAAAACCGTTAACGGGAAAGTTAATATGGTATAAACTCTGGGGGAGGGGTTACGGGGCTGATGGAAATACAAAACGGCAATAACTCAATCAAAACAAAGACAACTCTAATCAAAACGCTGCTGTATTACGCTACACATATTTATGTTTTCACATTTCACATGTCAAACCCGGGGGATTACACAAAGGATACTCACACGCACAACGCACAACGCACACAGGCACAGCACTCACTCACACACACACAGCACACACTGATATCCTAGATATCCTAGATGGTTTCTGTGGGGTCGCTAAGCCCCCTTAAAACTTACCGTGCGGGCAAAATGAGGGCATCGAATTCCGTGTTGAGATGTCGCCGTATTATGTTCTTCGAGGGCGGAATGCCCAGGGCAGTGGCCATGGTGTCCCCGGAAAATGATGGCTCCAGCACCACCAGGCCGCCGTGCACGCCGCTGTCTGCAAATTGGTCAGCATAGGGGAGAGGCCGGGGAGAAAATCAGGATTAGAAGAGCGGGTCAAAAGGTGTAGGAGCCCCGTAATTGCAGCCGTGAATGGCGCAATCAAAGAGCCATCGATATGGCACACGCACCCTTCAGGTTGTCCGCATACTCGCCCAGGTCGATGGATCGCACCCAGCGGATGAAGCGCTGGTTCGTCCACACAATGGGATCCGTGTCCACCGACTCGGATTGCACGCGGCGCATGGCCAGCGTTTGTCGGTCGTACTTCACGATGCGCAACACGTGAATGCCTGTCGGGGGGAGGGGAAAGTTTTCATTTAGTGGAAAGAGTTCGCAAGGAAAGGCAGGAAAACATTCCGGAACTGGCAGGAATTTTCCACCATTTGTTAATTCGGCCCCACTCTTACCGTGCACAATGCTGGCCTGGTGGAACTTCCGCGTGACGCCCAGGAACTTCTCCAGCTCCTTCTTGGACAGCGTGTCCAGCATTCGGGCATCGACCAGGGACTGAACGAAGGGCTCCGCGTACTGGGGCAGTCCTATGTCCGGCAGCCACTCGGTGGCCACCCAGGTGTGACCCAGCTGCGTGATCAGCGGATAGCGGACCAGTTCCGGTCGCCGCTGCTCCTCGATGGCCAGTCGCAGCTTCTTGCGATGCATTGGATGGGCAAGGCCCAGGCCCGCCTCCAGCTCTACATCGTTCAGCTCCAGCAGGACCTTTCCGCTCTTCACGTTCTCCGCACACCTGGCGCTGTACTGCGGCATGCCCAGAGCCACCTCCAGCCAGGCGAGCACCTGGGTGGCCCGCCAGCGGTCGATGGGCAGCTGCGAGGCCTCGCGCAGCAGACGCAGCTTCTCGGCGTAGCCCTCCTCGGACATGGGATTCCAGGAATAGTCAGCATCTGGCAGGGAATAGGGAATATTTATTTAATTTTCATATTTTTTTATTTTTCCAGCACTCACATTCAGTCACTCCATCGGCTGAGAGGGCCTTGCTCTTGTTCCTGGAGCGGGCAAAGACCCGGGATATGCTGCCCCAAGTTCCACCTCGTCCATTCCGAGCACCCAGAGGTCCGCTCTTGCTGGCATTGGCAAACTTCCGGCTAATGGCGCCACCATTAGGTCCTTCAGGGTCCACAGGTGAGCCCAGTTGCTCCACAGACCTAAAAACAATTGTTTAGAAAATAATTATAGTAATTTAGAGTATTTTTAACTTAATTAAATATATTTTATTTACAGTTTTGGCAACAAATAAACCTCATCCATCACTATCCACGCAACACGAAATCCAAGCTTTATTCATTACCGAATTTAAATTTATCGCAAATTTTCATGTAATCTCAGCACCTACCATTTGCAATTAATTCCGTTTTAATATTGGTTTTCAAAATGTAATTAATTACACATGGCCGCTGGCGAAGATTAAATTAAGCGTATAATGTAAAGTTGGTCGTTGCTGAATTAAGTTTATTTGCAATGCAAATAATCAATTATATGAATCAGTAGGCTCTAAGGCAAGCCGTTAACAATTTTATTTGTGTTCAGGTAAACCAACTAAATTCATATCTTCTAGTTTAAGCGAAAAACAATTTAAAATCAATTAAAATTGTGTGGGAAAGTATGCCACGAATGCTTATTTTTATTTTAAAAGTTTACCTTGAATAGGCAGCCGAGTTGAGTGGCGACAATGTGGGGCTGCGTTCCTTGGGTGTTCCGACTAAAAAAGGTAATCAATTTGTACATCATAACCAAGCATAAATTTTAAATCCCTTTTCCCACTCACATTGATACATATTCTGGCTGGACACGAGCGAGATGCTGTCCGGATCCACTGTGATGCAGGGACCATTGTCGCAGGTGCCATCGCTGAAGTTCAGCTCGCCGCCCGTGCTCTCCCTGTCGCTGCTGTTCCTCAGCCCAGAGTCATTCGAGCAGGAGTTACGATCCCCCGCCGTGGCCCCGGAACCGCCACTCAGGCTTCCGCTGAAGGCGGACAGAGAGTTGCCACGCCCACTATCCTCGGCGCCAGTGCCCCGCAGGCCGGCCAATCCACCGCCTATTCCAGATGCGGCGGCCATCTGGCCGAGCATTCCCGACGCTGCCGACGGCGGTGTGAGGGGAGCAAAGGAGTGGAGGCTCTCCTGGTCGGAGAGGCATCCGGTCATCTGTCGACGGGCCTCCTGCAGCTGTTCCTGCAGTCGCTGGAGCTGCAGATCCCGCGCGGATAGCTGCTGGGCAAGGGCCAGAGAACGTTCGGCCTCGTCCCGCGCCTGTTTCAGCAACTGGAAACGCTCCCGATCCCGGTCACCCGAGATCTTTGCATTTGTCGTCTCCGTAGCCCTCACCCGCTCCTGGTAGTTGCGGATAAAGTCACGCAGCTCCTGCTCCTTCTCCTGCAGCGAGGCGCACAGCTGCTTGACCTGTCCCAGGAGATCGGACTTGTCCGTGCGGAGCTTCTTCCTCTCCAGCCGCATGGTCAGCAGTTGGTTCTTCACGGACCTGAGCTCGGATTCCAGACGTTCGATGCGATCCTTGGACGCTGATCCTTCAGCACCGGGACTCGTCTCAATTTCGGGCACGGCGTCCATGACGCCACCCACTGCACCGTCTGTGGAGAGCTCGAGGTGTCGCCTCAGCCGGAGCAGTTCGGCATTGAGGCGATCGTTCTCCTCGCGCAGTTTTAGGGCAGTTTCTGTAAGAGATGGGTGATATGTGACATACAATTCTGGGGAATACGTAGTCCCTGCTTATGGAGCTCTCAGCTACAGCTACCAAGCTGCGGTCAAGCGGTGATCGTGGCAGGTGTGCAAGCCAGTAAATTCTAAAGCCGGAAAAAGGGACATTTGCAGAATGTAAATTATATTCTAATTCTTTTTAAGTAAGTACGACAACGTAATCTACAATATTTATATTTTCTTTTCCCCCTTGAATTAAAATTATCTTAGTTATTGTTTTTGAAATAAGAGTTATTCATTTAGGTGGCCAAAAAGATAAACTTTGGTAAATCGATGTTACCACCTAGGAAAGATATGATTTTAATTTAATTATTATATATAAAAGATTTTTAATATAAATTTAAATAAACAAAGAAGAAATTGGATTTTCTTGACAGAACCCCGATTAATATCAAATTTTATTCTTAAACCTTTCTGTTTCCATTAACAACTACAAAGTCCAACCAACCAACTGGCTTGCACGCCTGCTCATCGATATTCTACTCATAATTAGCGTTGATGCCATCCTCTAGCCCACTAACCCACTACTGGTTCGGAGTCCCGCGCATTTGTACACCTCTCCCCCGCCAAGTTTCAGTTGCAAGGATATAAAATGGGAACTAAAGCAATCCCTTTGGCACACAACCAAAGACCAAGCGCCAGCTGATGCCGGAGTAATCGCATTTAATATGCAAAATGAGAACTGAAAGGCGAACGAGAACTGAGAACGGAGAACACATTCAAAGTTTTGCAGGCGAACTACTAAATTCAGTGCAATTATAACTTAACCAGGCCAGAAGAGCAATGAATCGGCAGGCACTAAGCGGATGAATGGGGATCAAGTGCAACTACTATATACGTGTACATAAAGGATAGAGGATATAGGAGTACACAGAGGCATGCGGGTTAATTGTGACTGCTGCTGCTTCAATTAAAAATACAGAGCGGAAATTGAGATGAAAGCGAAAGGGGGGTCGGGAAAATAGATTGTTCGACTTACCTGGCCCGGGGAACCTTGACTCGTCGTTCCGATTGCCATCGCAGGACGACGACTCCAGCAGGAGCAAGGCCGCACTGGCGGCCGAGGTGGGCGAGTGCGGTGGTCCCAGTGCCAAAGATGGATTTATATTCAGATTCGCATTCGATTTCGTTGGAATTGTAATTGGAAAGTCCGGATCCGGCTGCGTTAATTTGGCCATCGAGCACACATCATTGGCATTTCGCTTGTCGACTGCATATACACGGCATTGTTCGGATACAGATACATACATAGATATAGACGCTTTTCAGGGGGAATCGGGGGCGGGGGGATCGAGAGGTGGGTGGGTAGGCAAACAAATTCGGGTTGACCCAATAAGTAGTTCCAAACAAAACAAATAAACAGCAATGGCAAACAACGACCACAACAGCAATAGCAAGTATAAGAACAATGCCAACAAATGATGATAATGGTAATGGGGCTTGTCTGTATGCGTGAGTGGGTCATACTGAGAAAAGGGCTCACGAAAATATATATTTTTTCGATTTGAAAAAGCTTTAATTCCCCAACTATCAAAATTAATTTGAAAATTGTTTAAAGATAAAAATTCAGCAATGAGAAATCTCTAAAATTCAGTTGTTTATATTTTGTTGTCTACATTTAGGCAGTTCTTTAGGAGTTATCAAATCTCTCTGTGTCTGATATTATAATTTAAGTTTTCGAAATGTAATATAATATTTGTATTATATAAAATGTTTAATTGTAAAACAGAAATTCAACATTTATTGAGAAAATGTTTAATATTAGTCTTTCCTTAAAAAAAATTAAATTAAAAATTCTTAAAAAAATATAATTACATTTTTCAAGTAATTTAAGGATCAAGAAAAATTAATTAAAAACTATATTTCCTATTATTAAAACAAATGTTCCCCAATTACAGAACTTCAAAGATACCAAAATGTCATACCAATGACCCATTTTCTCCCAGTGTATGTGTGACTGACTGACTGATATATATGTATATATAATCTGCTCAGGTGACAGAAGAATGGAAGGGGAATACAGAGGCGTGCAGGACTCGAAATTAGATTTTGCTCTCATCGGAACACAATACACCCGAAAACGGACAAATAGGATTGAAAAGTAAATAAACAACAATTATAGCAGTCGAACAGGGAAATAAATTAATATTGATTTTCGGAACATTAATCTAAATGCAAACGAGTCAACGAGTAATGGCAAAAACAATGTGAATTCATAAGAATGCATTTACGAGATGAATAATTTGATTATCTATTTATTTCCCAAAAACATCATCAATTCCCCATCCAGGTCGCCTGTTCAGTCATGTGAATAACTGATGATGTTGATGAGTCTAAATTGATTGCACAGACGCACACACACTCACACACACACGAGTGGAAATCAACGATTTTCCTTACGCCATATATTATATATTTTTTTTCCAGCTTTTGTGCTTATTGATTGTCAACATGGATTTATTTTATGTCCAAGGATTTAAATTAAAATTTAATTAGCACTTAATGCGTCGCATATAATCGCTCGCTTTACAGTGCGCGGATATATAGATCGAGGTCAAAATGAACGGAATAAAAAAGGGACAATTTAAAAAAGTAAACGTTTACTTAAATCGAAAAACTCAAGTGGCGGCCAGGCTGGGCACAGAGAGTGCTCTGTCTAATTTCCAGCATTTAAGTTCCCCCAAGCCCAGCTCGACCGCAACCACTTTGGGATCCACCGACTTTTTCACCTTCCCCGGAATGACCGGACTCTGCGCTCCGATGACTTTTCAACTGCAGCACTCAAAGTGATGGGTTCGGGGCTCTGTGTTCTGGGAGGAGAGTGAACGGGGAAAGATAGTGCTTGCACCGAGGCCATTACCATCCATTTGTCAGATTTTTGAAGTGTACATCACTTTGCCATTCTGATATAATCCGATGCGTCGGCAGCCCGGGGAACCCCACCTAAAAAAGGCACTCTCATCTCTCGAAAAACCTAACCCTCAGTTCGTCCTGGCCGTGTGCTTTTCGTCCTGCGTTGTTGCATGTTGTGTCAGTCTGTGCGGCTAGGTGGATTGTCCAATGTTGTCTGTAGTTTAAGCTTGTGGCCTGTATCCCTCCCCCTGGCTGATGTCTCTCAACCAACCACAACAGCAATTTCAATTTACAATCTTCTCGTATTTTCTTACTCCTTTTGCGGTAATATGAATGCTTAACAATTAAGTTAAAAAGCAAGTAAGAACGGCCTTTAATAATTTACGCATTTGGGGAATGGAATTAAATCAGCATGGCGACTGAAAGGATTCAATCAGGGACGCTGATTTAATTCCTGGCTGCAATGGGCACCGCCCATTAGCCATTCCCACAGTGGCCGCCACTGGCCGGCATTTGCTCATTCATGCTGCAAAGATCCCCCTCCCCCTCCCCGGGAGGTCCTTACTTTGCCCGCAGCAATCTGCTGATTGTTCCCCTCGCCTCGCCCAGTCCCCAGGCGTTTACACATTACAAATGCATTTCCAAGCACTGCAAAAAAAAAACACCTTCTAAAGTCAAGATTTATGTATAATAAATTATTAAAATGGAAGGCCGATGAAAGGCGATTGATGAACGATAAATCGATGTGCTGTTTGATATATCACACCGATTTTTAGTCTATTGAAAGGATAGTCAAAAGTGCAAAATATTTTTAGATCTTTTCGAATATAAAATATAAATATTATTTATAATTAAATTGAATATTACTAGGAATATTTTTTTAATAATATCCATATTTTATCGTTAATGCGTGCGATATTATATTAATATTTCAATCTCTAGAAGGTTTTTAATATGGAGAGTTATTTTTGTTGATAAAGTATATCAAACTTATACAAAAATGTTTTTTTTTTTAAATTCGCGATAACAAATACCGATTAGTGGCTCCTGTGATCTTTAGAAATTTTGTTTTAATTAAAATCTTGACTTTAGCAAGAGTTTTTCTCCCAGTACACACACATAGCCCTCTCTCGCACGCACACACTCATCTTTAGCACACCCCCAACCCACACACTTACCTGCACTGAGTGCACTGCCGCCGGAGGGGGCATTGTGGGCGGGGCCGGCCGCCTGGGCCAAGTGACCTGCGGCAATTAAATTCGAGTTATTCGCATGGATCATGGCTGTGCTGGAGTTGCAAGTGCCGCTGTTGCTGTTGCTGGCGCTGCCGATGCCATTCGGTAATTGCTGCTGCTGCTGCTGGGGTTCCCGTTCCCCCTTGCCGGGGTGCGCCGGTCCTTGTGACGATGCTGATGCAGGTGCAGGTGCTCGGTGCTGGTTCTGGAACTGAAGCGCCTGGCTATCAGAGGTCATGGGTGGCGTGAGCGTCTGGTTGCTGCCATTCGAGCTGGCCGGCGAGGAGCTGCTGTCGTTGCTGGGCGTGAGGTCTCGCTTATTGGCCAAAACCAGAGGTGACGGCTTGGCGGGAGCAGCTCCTACTCCCACTCCTCCGCCTGCTCCTATTAACCCCGACGATGTCGAGGCCGTCACTGTGCTGTCCAGCGAGAGCAGCGGCCTGATGGGCTTGTTATTGTTGACGGACGCGGCGGCGGTGGCCTTCTCCTTCGCAGAGTCCAGGGATTTCACAACTTTCTGGAAAAGTTTAAGTGCAGTAAAACGTTGTTAGAAATCACTCGGAGACTGAGCACCAACTAGAGCAGATAACAGAGGAAAAGTGTATAAGCAAGGAGAGAAGAGATGCTAAAAATCTACGAGCAGCTTAGACCATTTTGCAAAATCACTTTACATGCGCATAAGCAAGTTTCTTTTGTGTAGCTAAAACGAGTCACTAAAAGCGACTCAAGACTTTTAATTTTATTTTAAAACATTTTAATTTATAGGGATAAACTTTAAATTTAAGCGTTAAGGATACATTTAAAGTTGAGCTTCTTCTGTTTAAATAATTTTTGATTCAATTAAAGTAGTTATTCATATTTAATTTGATTTTGCGAAATGGGAAAATCCCTGAATTAAGCCCCACAAAAATCTTTAAAAGCCGGAAAAGGATAGCAAAGACAGGAGATAGCAAAATATATATATAAAGAGACAGAGAGAGAGAGCCCAAAGTTGTCAATTAGTCAATGAGGGATGCAAAAGGGGGAGACTCTTTTATTTTTTGTGAAATTTCAGTTTATTTTTTGTTCATTCAGAAAGCAGGCGAGCAAGTAGAAGTAGTTGGTGCACCAAAAAAGAGGGGAGTGGTGGTGGAGGATGGTGGAATATCTGAACCGGAGGCATGCAATCTCTGTTCCCCAGCAATGAATGAGACCCAATTAGGTTAAACATCAAGTGCGGATTCGTTTGGTGAATTTTCGTATCGTGTTTGCGGGTGCGGAAGGTGGAGGAGGATGGAGCATCTGGTAACTGGTATCTGGTATTCTGGTATTCTGGTGTTCTGGGGAGCGGAATGGTACTTACGGATTCGCCCAGCTTGTGCAGCGAGGCGTTTATGCGATCCGGATTGCGCGGCGGCGGCTCTGGTGGCTCGGAGGCTGCCATCGTGGGTCCGGCAGCGAGACCGTTGATTTGCATGCTAGCCACCACCAGTCCAGCACTCCAGCACCTCCTCTCGCACACTCACACACAAACACACACACACACTCGCTTGGCACACACACGCACCCACCAGCAGACACACACACACGGCAGGGGAGTGCGAGGGACGAAGGTCGAAGGATGAAGCGGTCTGGTGCTCCTCTTGGCGCCTCAACTGCCACAAATCTGAACTAATCGACGCTCAAACATTCTGACCTGGCCTACACAGAAAAGAAAACAAATACAATAGTACGAAGATTTATAGCCATAAGTAAAATCTTGTTAAAATATATAAAATAGCTAAAAGTTTAATCTGAGTTTGAACTTAATATGTAAGAATAACCACTAGAAACCCCAAGCTATTTCAAAACGCTTGTCGAATAGCCTAAAAGAAGGCTACGATTTTGGAAAACCGAAATGCATATTTCGTAGTTTAATTTTAGGAACCTTACGAAAAGATTTAAAATTGTTTGAAATTGTTTTTATCCTATTTCTGTACAATATTCTCTATTTAAAAAATAAAATTGTGATTTTTGCGGCACTTCTAAGATTGATCTTCAAAATAACCCCAAACAGAGCTAGGTTTTCTCTGTATAGGCCCTAAATCTAGAGGAGATGGGGATTTAATACATACTCTAAGCTGGCTGTCTCTCACCCTCTCTCCCTTTCTCTCTCGCTTTCGTTTCAATTTCCCATTCAATTACGAGTTGTCCTGCAAGTAAACAAAAATGAAATATTTTCAGTCAGCGCCTTTCGGGTATGCAACGAGTTTTTCTCCTGCAACCCAACTAATTTGGGTGCCACAGAAAGATGGCCATAAAAACTGAAAGCTTCGGGTGGGAATTCCCGGCGGTCTTAGTTCGCCTGCATGTATGTAGGCCAACACCAGCCATAAACCTCCATTTGGGTTTGTTTTCCGTGTTGTTTTTTATCTTTCGCCGCCGTTGCATGTCGACGCTCAGTTCGCAGCTCGCAGTTTGCAGTTTTCAGTTTGCAGTCCTCCTGCTGCAGTTGTCACTACAGCTGCCGCTTCTGCAGGGGAAGTTAAATTACAGCTCCCAGTCTCAAGGGGGCGGAGTGACAGCTGTTAACTGAGCAGGAGGCAGGAGGCAGGAGGCATGTGACAGGACTTGTGGCTGAACCCAAGAGGTACTTGTAACTTAAACTGGTTGGAAACCAAAGGTGACGGCCACATATGTACGCTTTTGACCAACAAATAACTCATTACCAAAGTCAAAGTTACAGAGTCAGGCGGGGAATTGAAATAGGAAAAAACTGGAGTACAAATTTGGAGATTTGTACACACAAATAACTTAAATTCTAAAAAAATAAAAGTTTTACTATGAGGTGTCTCTCTTGTACCGTTTTTACAATTAAGTCCCGTCATTTTGAGATACATCCCTTAAGCCCAACTAATAGAGCCCAGCTCCACCATATGCTCAACCGAAAATTGCCCCTTCAATTGGCAGCCTCAAAACCCTCAAAAACCCATCCCAGGCCACGCAAATACTTTAAGTTTAATCCGCTTTAGGATCAACTGCAACAAAGGATGACCGGCAAAATATGTTGCGGTCATGTTTTGGCTTCATGTTTTTTCCTTGCAGCTCCCCAAAAACCCATGAGCCAAATGGATGCGATAGAGCCTGGCACTGGCTACATATGAATATGTACAGGGCCGGGCTCAGGGCGCACGGGAGCGCCTCCAAAGCACCTTGACGACGAAACCACAAACATTTATATTAAAGCAGGAAAAGCAGGCAAAAGCTGCGAAGCCCGGCAGTGGGCGTGGCCACACTAATGTGGTGTGGGCCACACACTATAGTAGCAGAAACTTTAATCATAATAATAACAAGCAACTTTTGCGTTACATCCGTGTGCCACCAGCACACACACAAACACACACAAAGTTCGGGGGAGTTGAATAGGTATTTATGCTGCACACAGACAGGCCGCAGATAAATGGGGTGCTCTTAACCCTTGCTGGCCCATGGGCAACACTGCATTAACTGCCAGCACTCTGTGTGTGTGTTTTTCTTTTATTTTCCCGCACTCTATGCTCTTGCTCCTTTTAATTGTACTTTTTTAATCACAAAATATGCTGTTCAACTTTTATGGTTTCGTAATTTAAATGTCGGATATTTGAGGAAAGCAAAGGCAAGGGTAATTAAAATATTTGATGTTCTCCACCTGAGATGAGTGTTGTTTGGGGGATGTGATTAAAACAGTGAGTTTATGGAAAATCATTAAAAAATTACAGATTTTCCGAGTGAAGTGTATATTAAGTTAGTTGTAAATCTGTAAAAGTAACTCCTTGAAAATTATGCCAGCTTTTGGTTTGTTGTATCTTGTTAAACCTTTCGGTTTGTAGTCAAAATTGTTAAAAATACTTTTGTTTTTTGTTTTCTAAATTATGAGTTACCCTATAAACTTGTCCAAGAAATCCACTTCCTTGGCCTTTTACCACCATATTGCGGATCCCGCCAAGGAGGAGCAACCTAACCTTTTGCGCCTCAGGCAAAAAAATCGCCCACCGCCCAAGGAGCTCAAGAAGCAGTTGGATCAGCGCCAGAAGGCGGCGGAGCAGCGACGCACCATGCTGCAGGAGGAGATGGTGCAGAAGCTGTCCGTCCGGCTGGCCCGAGTGGCATTGATAGCGGATCGCCACCAAAGACAGACCACGAGCAGCTGGGAAAATGCCCAGAAGCGTTATACCCGCGACGTGGACGAGCATGTGCGTCGGCGTACGGAGCAGATCTCGTTGCGCCTGAAAGACCTCACCAGTCACAATCAGGCGGTGCAGGAGCGAAAGGATGCGCTCATGCGGGAGCGGTACCTCCAGAAACTGGACCACATTTACGAGGCTAGAAATCCCAAAACACTTTCGAGAGTTTTTAAGAATGCCTGAGCCTAATTCAATCGAGTCTAAATTTAAAAACAAAGTTTATTGGTTTTTAATTACACAAAAGAAATACAAAATATGAACTATAAAGTATTAAATATATATAATTATTTAAATTATTTAAGTTCAATTTTGAAGGTATTTTTGTAAGAGAAATTATTAACTTTTGAGCTTAATAAACAAGAAATACAAATATATAAAATAAACTTGTTACAAAGTTATGAAGAAATGAAGTTATGAACTTGTTTTTAATCTTACAAAAAACCTGTATATTAAGGCTCTAGCTTATTGAAATTCGATTTCTAGCAAGCCATTTTCTATTATTTTTATTTTTTTTCATTTTGGGCGTGTAAAAGACTCAACTTTTCGCTTAGAAACTTTTGCCTGTCGCCGGGCTTGTCAACTTCCGCCTGGCGCCCGCGTCTGTCTTCGACATAGTTTGCAGAAAATCGCTTGTCAACTTTCGAGCGAACAAGCCTGCGAACTGGGTTTTTATCACTCAACTTTTGGGGGCTTTAAGTTGGCCCAGGTTGTCCGGCAATTTGCATCGGAATGAAAGCGGAAAGTTGGGGACACAAAATTAGTTACAATTTGTGTCGGAGCTGCACAAATTAGCCGCTGTGGCGATTTGAAAGCATCTCCCAGAGAGAGCCTGCAGCTCAAAGGCGGATCCAGATTAGGTGCACTCAGCTGCAAGTGGGCAGGCCGAGGAGCAGAGCCCAGAGTGTGTGTGCTAGTTGTATTTGTGTGCACATATCACGAGTCAAAGGAGCGAGCTGGTGTTGGCCAACTAAGTGCTTTCCCTTTGTCCAGGAAGAGCATCTTGCTCCTTCGGGCTCCTGGCTCCTGGCTCCCAGCTGGCAGCTGCAGCAAGTTCAGGCTGAGCACTTGACCTGTTTTCGCTTTACTTATTTGATTTGTGGTCTGCTGGTGACGCTGCTTATGTAGTTGCCTTCGCATTCAATTAAACTCTAAGGTTTTCAGTGTGTCTCCTGCCCCTCTGTGTGTGTGTGTGGAAGGAGGATGATTGCCCCGAGAAGTGTGCTTCATAAATTGCTTTTTGTGTGGGTCCCATGTGTGCGTTTGTGTGGCTTATGACGTCCTCAAAAATAACAAGCAACATATTTGGCATTTATTGAAAATTCTTCTAATACAATAAACGTGCTCCCCGGGCTTAGGCCGGGCTCAAATTAAAATAAATCTGGCCCGGAAACTGGCAATGGAAAGTGTATAAATGAATTTCTGCCAGGACCAGGCTTATATATATATTTATTGAATATATTTTGGCATGTGCAAAATGAATGCAAATTAATGCAGTATTTGTGTTCAGCAGAATAACTCGTAGAGACTTAATTACACTAACCACAGCTCATCGAGCTGCGTTCCCCAATTTCCCCGAGGCCGCAGACCCCGGTGGAAAATGACATTGACAGTGACAGTGACAGTGGCAGCGGCAGCCGGAGGGAATTCAATGAAAATTAATAAGTTGAATTAACAGATTCACGCCGCGGGCAGCCAGTCAGCCGGCAATTGAAATCCCATCCGCCGCACACGCCAAGTGAGAATTTAATGGCTCACTGCCCAGTGTGTGACTGGGTAACTGAGTGAGAGCTGTCCGAGGATCTGTATCTGTCCTGGCAGTGGTCATTAAGGCCAGCGTCCTCTCGAGTCCTGCCAATCGGATTGACTGTAAGCGGACAAATAATTTCCGAGCGGCTAACTTCGTTGGTCGAGCAAATCTGAAGCTGACTTATGGCTCCCAGCACATCTGGCTGTGTGACTCATAATCTGATGATGACTCAAATGGCGCCGGGATTCATGCACACAGGGAAAAATTCAATAGTCTTTGGAATTTATCCAGTTTTTGCTTTAACTCAAAGTTTTCTTTAGGGGCTTAAAACTTTAATAACTAGCTAAGAAATATATTAATAAGTCTCTAAATTTCCTTTCAATATTTATTGCAGAATTTTCCACTCCAAATACATATATATTTTTCCCTTTTAAAGGAACAGTAAGTAAACCCCATTCCTGGTAATACTTTTTCCTTGTGCTTGTGGTCCCTAATTTCCTGAATGACTCGATAGGATCGCCTCCCTATTTTCTGGCCAGCAAAACCCTCGATGGAGCAACTGGAATGTGTGTGAGCAGCGCAAATTCCAATTTGTGTATGGTCTACATGCTTCTCGTGCTCCTCCTGCTCCTCTGAAAGGGAAGCCACGTAAACCATCTCTGCACCACCCCCCCTCCACCCTGTTGTCGGCTGCAGCCTGCTGCAACCCCTTCTCCCACCCACAGCCACAAACTGACAGCAATCAGCTTTGCTGCGGATAAAGTTTTATGCCGAGAAACTCATTTAGTTTGCAATTAATTAGTGGCAGCCGGCAGAGCAAAGTTGAATTTGTGTTTTTAATTTGACTAAATAGATGCAGCTACCAGGCGGTTGAGAGCGTGTACAACACAGCGGATAAGGATCAGGTTGCTGCAGGAGCTGGCAGCGCGGGGTGGAGGAAGCCTGGCATAGTTTCGACCGCCGCGAAACTTCTGGCTGAATATTTTCGCTAGGCGTGAAATGTAAATGCTTGACCCAATTGGCAGAGGGGTCA
Organism: Drosophila ogumai; assembly: GCA_018904815.1. Lineage (NCBI taxonomy): Eukaryota > Metazoa > Arthropoda > Insecta > Diptera > Drosophilidae > Drosophila > Drosophila ogumai. The sequence goes on along the minus strand of JAEIIJ010017580.1, from coordinate 66,648 downwards.
GAACAAAACAAAAAGTTGGTAAAACAAGAGAGCAGGAAAAATCCAACAACAACCGCCGACAACAAAATCATTTAAAATGTTTTTCCATGGGGGTGCCGGTGCCGTTGCCATTGCCGTAAAAACTTTTCCCCGGGGCTTCGGCGAAGACAACTTGAACACAATTTGATAACCTACATTTCGGGGTCTTGGCAACATTAAAAATTTACACATGACGAGCAGGGGGTTGGGGTAGTAGGCCTTGTGTTTCGGGGCTCTCGGTTCTTAGCTGTTTTTGCTCGCAAAAAAGTGGAGCGGAGTGTCCTTGAGCTCTTGTTTTTATTTGGTATTAAGAGCATGTCAAGTGAGTCTGGCGAACGGAGAGGCTGAGACGCTGAGTGCCAGCCAGCTAAGTGAGTTTTCGTTGTTGTTTCGTGTGACAGGAAACGGATGTGTGTGTGTGTGTGTGTGTGTGTGTGTGCGGTGTGTTACCCACGCACACAGTACAACGAGATGGGGCGAAGACTGTCTCCGGCTCTTGTGGGTGGCAAAAAGTCTTTAAGTCCTTTGCCTTAATAGCTTTCAGTTTGTGACTTTCCTGGTCACAACACAGCCTTATTCCGTGCCGTTACCCCCTTCTTGGGGCCAAAATAACCCCTCATAACCCCTCTGTGCCCCTCAGCAGCCTTCCGGTTCTTGCCGTGAGTTATTGTCGTGCGATTTATTGCGCGACGCACTGCTGGTGGTCTTTGGTCGGGCCCCACATGGCGTATGCGTAACGTAACGCAGAAACTCACGTAATGTGCAACATTTACCCCCCGCACAGGCCCCGCTTTTGATTTATTCAGCCAGGTGGCATACTTTTGACCCATACGTCTTTGATTTAAAGCACAAGAAAAAAAAACAGTAGCCTAGGCCAACTACAACTGCAATTTATGGTGTATTTTATGCACTTCAAAATGAAGTCTATTTTACTTTTTCATGGAATATATATCTTGAAGTTAAAAAAGCTTAACTTTACAAAAAAATAAGTGTGAAGAAAATCTAAATACAATGTTTTTCCATTTGATTTGTGTTTCTGTAAGCTAATTTATTAAACATTAGAGGTTTTCCTTGAATTTTCCCACCTGTTTTGGTATTGTTAAGAGTCTTAAAAAGACTTTAAAATAACACATATTTTAATGCCTTATGCCTGATTTATATCTCTGCCTTATCTTAATTATTTACTCTTGTAATCCTTGTTTCCTCTCAAGAATCCCTGTTTTAGCACTGTGCACCAATAATGTTGGCCAAGTGCCTGTCGTGTCTGACGACAATTACAGGTGTTGTCATTAGTGGAAACGCCAGGCGGAAATTAATAAGGATTCGCACAGGCGCAAATTGGTTTAAAAAATATACATAGTATATGCGAGCAGCATGATTATTCATTCACAAATCCCCAGTGCCCCCGAATTCCCACTGAGATAGTGCGTAATTCATGACTGACACAGATTTTTTCCTGCTCGTTGCCACTTTTCTCTTTTATTTTTGCACTCAGACACCCACACACACACACCGCCTAAGCAACAACAACTGCGGCATAAAAATGGCCAAAATAAAAATTTCCCTCTTTTCACGCACACTCGCACAAATATTGACCGAATTTTACTGGCGCTGCTTTTCCACCAAATTCAATTGTTGTCCCCCCTTTGTTCGTGTTGTTGTTTCGGCGATGCTGGGCTTTGGTGCTGTTTGTTTTGGGAAAATTTACCTCGGATTCTGGAAGGAAAAACAAGCAGTGCAGTGGCCACGTGGCCAAGTTAAAGTCAATGTCGGTTTTTCCTTGATTTTTCCTCTTTTTTTTATTGTTGTTTGTCCGCCTTTCTAATTTGTTGGACACGCTCTGGTTGAAAGTTTTTTGGCCATTCTCTTGTTGATTTTATTGACACACAGACACGCACACACACACTCTCAGCGTGGTTGGAAGGAGAGGGGTGTAGGAGTGAGAGAGAGATAGAGTTTGATATAGGCGCTGGGGAACGACGTCTCACTTGGCGAAATTCTCGAACGGCACTGAGCTGGAGTCCTTGGCATTTGGCTCGAGTGCCGTTTTGGCGGCGTCCCTGTGACGTCACAAAAAGCTTAGCCAGAGAGGAAAGAGCAATAAAGAGAGAGAAGCAGCGCTTTTGCGCAGTTGAGAAAGCTCGGAAAACCCAAACTTCTCTCAAAAACACGACCACGGACAAGTGTTTGTTTACGTTTTCGGTGCGGAGAGCAGCCTCCCAAAAAAGGGATTCTTTCGAATCCTTGTTGCTCCGCTCCCAGAAAATCACACGAAGGTCAAAGTCTGCATCGCCCAAGTAAATTCACACAATTGCAATGACACCACCCACACGCCCCCCTAAGTTTTCAATTAATCAGCTAAATAAATTGTAGTCTGTTTGGGAAAGCCACAGGAAATTTTCCCCACAACTTCAGCTCCAGCCAAGCCGCAAAGCAAAATTTCCCTCTAATGAAATAGCCAAGAACCCAGAAATGTCAGTGGTTAGCAGTGTTTTTGAGAGTATCCTAGGGGGGCCAGGCATATTCTTCGCACAATTACAGCTCCAGACTTACATTATGTTGTAATTCAATATACCGACTATACCGCAATTGTCCCATGTCATTCGCAGAGCAAGTGACAATGGCTTTGTCAGCTTGAAAGCCAACACATAAATAATTTGACCCCGGCTAGAGAGAGGTTCAACTTATTCTGATGAAAGACTCAATAAAAATGTTCAGCCACAAAGGAAACTGGTTGGGGAAATGCAATTTCATCTTGATTTTCGACTAGACTTGGTGTCAAATTTACTAAATGTTATTTTGTCTTTGGGGTTCATCATTACTTTTACACAAAATTAAGCATTCTTTTGTGCATTTTTCGTTTTAAAAAGTATCTTTGAATAATTGCTCAAAGTTACTTATATTTTAAAAGAAATTTGATTTTATGCAATCTCAAATTGTTTTTTAATTTAAAATTTTTCCAGGCTGGTTAAGAAAATGCAATTTCAATCTCAATTTTTGACTAGACTTGCTGTCAAATTTACTAAATGTTATTTTTTCTTTGAGGTTTTCTTACTTTTTCACAAAATGTAAAATTTTTTTTGAACATTTTTCGTTTTAAAAAGTAGCTCTGATTAAGTGAAATTCTTGTTCAAAGGTTCTTATATTTTGAAATAAAAATAGCTTTCACTCAAAATACCTTTTAGTATAGCTCTGCTTGTAACTTGACAAAATTACTTATGCAGATTTTAGCCAGCTGTGTTATGTTATTATTTTGAATGTTTATTTTGCACAAGTGCTTCCCAGCTTTGTCTGATATTTTCATAAAACTTTATTCATAGTAGTATGTGGTATGTTCATATGTAGTATGTCTTCATATCCTTTGCAATATCAGAAAATAAATATTCCCAAGAATGCGTTTCTCATCTCGTATTATTTGAGTTTCAGAAAATACCTTTATTCGGTTCAACTATTCAGTGTGGATTTCTAGCAGCCAAAGGCAACTAGCATACACAGAGAGGCAAATTCAATTGCCATATCAACCAGCAGGGTGGAGTAATCCAAATGAGAGCCATTGCTGCGTATTATCCTGTGGGCAGGACTCGAGCCCAGTGAATCCCCCTGGCACTCATAATGTAGTTATACACTGTGGAGTACCATCCATAAATACGAGTGGCAGACGTGACTAGCCGCAGCCACGTACGGAGTTTTGCACCTGACAGAATCGCTCTCCGATATATCCCGTCCTGCTCGGCATCCTTTCCCCCATCCCTGCCCCCGTGGACATGGCAACTGTTTGTGTTTATTGTGACTGACATTCATTGTAGCCATCTGTCTGGGGCAATGTGAAATGCGAAGTGCAGCCGTGAGATAACCGCCGTCTGATGCTAATAAAATGTTATCAAATGAACGTCAAGTGAACGGGCGGGCCTATTCTCCTGCCATTTCGGGCTTATCCTGGCAGACACCATCGGTGCCAGGATATATGCTTGCGAACAATGGCAGGCACAAGGGCCAGGCCAGGCCTGCCCCACAGAACGCACTGAGAACATCGATTACGGGAGAGTTCATTCAACTCTCGCTCGATAGGCCCAGGACCCTCCACAATTGCAGAGTCAAAGACATCCTGCTGGGCAGGAGAAGGAGGGACATAAGCGGGTGTGGGCACCACTATCTGCCACAGGTGACGCGTGAAAAATTCCTCAAGCGATGGGAGCCCAAGGAAGCGAGGCTGCCATGCAATTTCTCGCTTTGTCGTAACTCAACTGCCATTGACAGCAAAGTGTCCCACTGACAGTCGCCTCCCTCTGCCCCCTTCTCAGTTTTCTTCTATATATTTCCCATATTTCCCCCCAGTTTCTCTGGTTTTTCTCCTCCCCCACATCGTGTATCCTGCACAGTCCCAGAAAATCAACGAAGGCGACCTCAACCTTAACGTTTGAGTGATTGAAATACAGAGAAAAAAAGGGATTTTACTGAGTTATTGTGGTGCCTTATACATATCAGATTAGGATAATACTTTTTTAGAAGGATTAAATCTAATATCAAATTTATGTTTTAAATTCTAGTATATATCTTAACCATTCCCATTTCCATGACACTCCTGAATGCACAAGGTTCTTAGTATTATTTTCAAATATATCTTTAAAATATATAAGTTACAAATCATCTCTTGGGCTTTATTGTACCCCCTAAAGTATTATTTTTCCCTGTAAGCTTTCCATGGGGCAGTCGTTTTGTCAAGCCAACCGATTGTGAGCGCCGCATCGCTATGTCGCCGACTGACATCCACTTCATCCATGCCTTAGCAGGAGGAAAGGAGGAGAAATGGAGCTGGGAGCTGGGAGCTGGGAGTTGTGGTTCCTAGGAGGCAGCAGGACTGTTTATCAATGCTCTGCGCGCTTATCGCCGACAGCCGCCGCAGTCAGACAAGTGGAAAACTATACACGCCCAACATGGCAAACAAGAAGTACAAACGTACATGGGGAGTGGGGAAGTGGGTGGGATGTGGGAGTGGGAGTTTGGTGAAAAACAGCCGGATGCGTTGGCTTGACAACTTATTTCAACATCTTGTTGTAGCTGCTCGTTCTGGGCTTCCTATTTTCATTTATCGCAGTAAACTTTCCGCAGATGGCACTGCAAAATGTTGACTGAAACGGAAGTGGAGTCGCCAAAGTTTTGCCAATACTTGCTGATGCCATTGTTGTTGTGCTGTGTGTGTGCATATATGAGGGCAAATATCTTATTGCGAAATATTTGCGTACATTTCTTATATTTCCCGTTATTGAATTCGATGGAGGAGGCAGCTGCAGCTGAATTGAAAATGAAAAGCAAACTCCAAGGAGCAGCGGCTGCTGCATGGAAACGTAAGCCGATTGGGGCCAAAGAAGAGCGACCACTCGAACCAAATCAGCTTACAGATGCATTGATTACCTCAATTAAGAGCCCAGAGCTCAGGGGCGAGTAATGAATCGAATTAGTATGTAAATTTAGCCCGATACAGAGAGACACACAGAGAGAGAGCGAGAAGCAATTTCCTTGGGAAAGTGTTTGACCAAGTCCTGCTCCTTGTCCTGTTCTCCCTTTACACTCCGTGGTGGCTGTCTCCGGATGTTGCTAAACGGTTTATCGCACTTGCCACTGGAATCGGATGAGATGGAGATGGGGTCTGGAGTCTGGAGCGGAAGTGGATGCGGAAGCGGCGATATATTATTAATGTCTATTATAAGGCAGAGGCAGACGAAGCCAATGCGGCGTATGCGCATTTTTTATACATTTTTTATTCCGTTTTATTCCCCGTTTTTATTACGGTCCTGCCCCAAAGCAACGACGACACATTTCTGCCAAATGTTTCTCCATTTATCCTTTAGCCCTGTCCCAACCCCCTCCCCTCGCCGCTTGCTCTCCGGGTTTTATGGCAACTTGCGAGTCCTGCGTCCTCAGCATCGCTTAATAAGTTTTTATTGCCCCAACTCACGCCAGTTGAACGTGTTCGGGCAGCGGTCGAGCAGATAATCAGCGCCGGTTTCGGTCTCGTTTCGCTATGGTTCGCTTTGGTCTCAATTTCAATTTCGATGGCCACCTGGCCACGCCCACTTTTGAAGCCAATTAACACACAGGGGAAATTCCAGGAATTCTACGCCGGGGGATTATTCCATTGCGGTCGATTTGCGTGCGGCAGCCGCATGGAGCTATTCGGCGAGAAATCGTTTAATGTTTTGTAACAATAAGCGGACCCACACGTTTCGAAAACTCTACTTAATTGAAAGCTTGATGGGTTCATTAAGGAGATTCAAGGAGCAGGGGATTTAAGTCCCTCAAGTAGCTTTGATTTGCCTAAAGAGGCTTAAATTCAAGGCTTATATAGATTATTTAAATGGAAAGTCTGCTTAAATGTTCGACAAACATATACCTTAATAGCACAACATATTTTCCCAGCATGCCAGACTCCGATATGTGGCCCCCAAGATGGTCTCAAATCAACTGGAAAGTCGTAAGCAAGCCAGTGCCTCCCCAGGAATTTGTAGTTTCCTAGTTTTTTATTCATGCCAAAATATTTCGCTCATATTCGAATTTTTATGGCAAAGGGACGTGCTCCCATGAACAGTTTATGTATGAGTTGGCACGGTCATCGATAAATCTTCTTCGGAAATAAAAAAAAAATGGGGAAAAAGGAAGGAAAAAGAGGAAAATAATAAAAGGAAAAACAAGTTAAGCTACTTTTGTCATACTATTTGAGGCAACAGGAAAATGGAAAATGGGAAAAGGGAGGTGGCTTTGTACAGAAAACAAAACGTAGAGAGATCAAGATGGAAAAACTCCTCGAATGATGAAGCAATTGAACGATGTTGAGTTTATACTTCAAGGAATTTTTTCCGTTTTAATTGGACTTTATTGAAAACGCACAACAAATCAAATGAGCTTAAAATGAAGCTGAGAAGATTGATTCAGAGCTTACTGCATAAAAACAGCGATGAAACTTTATTTTTATGCTTTTCAGAATATCTTGTTCCTGCTCACTTGAGAAGAAAATTAAATAAAGTGAAGACTCCTTTATGTGAGACCCTAAACCCGGCATAAAAACTTGCCACGCTGTTCCTTAAATTATTTAAAACCATTTCACGCGCTTCTACCACCGAATAGTTACAACTAATCCCCGGCTTCCTTGGCTCCATCAAATCTTTATGAATACTTGGCCCTGTGGCATGTACACTCGTACATTGTAAACTCCCGCGACAAAGGAACGCAACCCGCCGGGGCAAGATTTCCGATGGCTTTGTCTCTGGCAAATTGCCGTAGTAAAAGTACCAGTCCGGGCAAGGGCTCGGGTCCGGTAAGCGGCGGCTTAGCACCAGCCGGATCCGGATATGCTGTAGCTGCGACCTTTATGCAGCCAGGATGCACTTAAGATGTCACACGGAACTGCAACCGCGGTGGCTACAAAAACCACATGTGTGTGAAAGTGCTGCCCGTCCTGAAAGCTACCCTTTTCCTTTTTATAGGACCCCATAACTTTATCCTCTCGCCCTTTTATGGCTGACCAGCGATTAGTCCTTCTCCCAGCACTTTATGGCCCAAAGTAATAGAGAGACCGAGAAACCGAGAGAAAAGAAATTGGGTTGGGCAACTGCGCTGCTGATATTGATCAAGGTTCAAGCTGGCATTTCCATAACGCCATCCACTTTCGCTAAAAGCTTTCCCGCAAAAGGAGTGCGGCATTTACCAAGCACTTGACCAAGTATTTGTCAACTAGCTTGAACCAGTAACCCACATGTTAACTCCGGATCCCAGGGTCTCCTTTCCCCCTTTTTAAAATGGCTTCCCCTCGATTGGGCACGAGCTCAATAAACTTACCAGCCAGCAATAAGCATTCAATTAGTGACACTCTCTGCAAAGAAATGGGAAAGGCAAACATGAGACATATTTATGAGTGCACAAAGAGAAAATGGGAAGAGATTTATGTCTATATTTAATTAAGTTAAATGAATTAACTCGTTATACTATTTTATTTATATAAAATTAAACTTGTTTCGTATTGCAAGTATATTTAAGGGTATTTAAAGTTTAGTTTAGTTACTCATTTATAGGGATTTATGTCTTTATTTATATGAAAAAAAAAAAACTCCTCAGAGATTGTAAATCTCCTAATTAACAGTCTAAAAGTATGCTATACTAGTTTATTTACATAAAATTAGACTTGTTAGGGATTGCAAGTATATTTAAAGGTATTTAAACTTAAGTTACTTAAGCCCTAGGGCCTTTTCTCAGTGTGATTATTTATTTCCGCTTTGCCCCTGCTCTCGGAAATATATTGCATGGCCCCGGGGGTGCGCCCCAAACCAAATTCAAATTCAAGTCCGGGTGAGCTCCGGGCACAGCTGCCTGCATCGGGCAAAGAGATTAAACTTGTCTGGGGCCACAGCCCTGGAATTATTGGAGGCTCCTGCCGCCATTCCCGCCCATTGTTGCTGCCTTGTTTCTGGTTCCTTGTCTTGGGCAGCGTTTTAATTGGGTTTTCTGCCATATTAGATTTCAGAGCCCGTCTCAGGCTCAGGCTCAGCCTCAGCCCAGCACGGCAGATTCTCAGTGCAGTCGAATGCAAATCCTTAAAGGAAGGCGGAAAATACTTGAAAAATAGTTTGAGCAGAGAATTTGCCCATAGTTCAAACGGAAAGTTAAACCGCTTAGCAGGCGCACGGATACAGCTTGCAGATACTTTCAGGGTGAATGAACATTAAAGTATTTATCTTGAAGTTATAAAAGTAAATTAAACAAGCCAGGAAATAAGGCTTATGAAATCTTATATTTTTCAATTTTTTAGTGGCCATTCAATTTTTATAGAAATTTAATAAGTATCTCCAAATAATTCTTTTTTAACTGCAACTCTCAACATAAATTCCCTAGAAGCCTTTACAATCTCTTGAGCTTTTTCAATGATTTTACAAAGAACTCAACACATTGATATTTACATTCTAAAAATATTTAAATAACCATTGCTTGCCTGGGTAATTGATGGCCCACACAAACTTAACAATCGGCCAACAAAGCACTCGTTTTCAGCCCATTTGTGTAAATAATTCATTTATGGCAGTAACTACATTCTCAAGTATCTAGTAGGTGGCTCTTAATTGCAGCTCTCGTTTCAAACATTCCACTTGAAAGCTCTTCAAGCCAAGCCTCGTATTGAACAACAAACTGCATTTATTCTTAAATTTTAAATACACAAAAATGGACGAGGAAAACAATTCCCTCAATGCAAATTTCATGCACTGGAAACTCAATCAAAAGGGAAGAAGCGCAGACAGACAGCATTTTTCCGAGTTTTCCCTTTACGTACATATGCGTGTTTGGTATGCCTGCTTAACCGCACACACAGATACACACACACACACAGGAGAATTTGCATGCTCAGATACAGAAACATTCATGTATGTATGTACTGGAATGCATATTTCGAGTACAGAGCCTTGATTTTCCCCCGCCTTATGATTACATTTCCACCTAAGCTTTGTTTTGACTGACTCACTTTCTTTTTAGTTCCTAACCATAGCAATTTTTGGACCCAGTGGAGATTGCTTTATTCGATAAATAATACAATCTTCTATCTGTTTTCTTTAGTTTTACCATAGATTAAATTCCTGTATTAAACCAACTCAATTACATAGGAAATCTGCATCTTTAACCTGCATATTTCTATACCTATTTTTCTCTGCACTCTTAACACAACCCTTGAGAGTGTTTATGGCATTTCCTTAATGAGAAGTTGCCCAGCATGAGCTTCATCACCATCACCGTCATTACCTCGGCAGGATCATTCCTCCGTGCTCATCTCCGTCGCCTAATGCCACTTTGTAAGTGGTTATTTAGCGTAAGTAATGCAATAAGTCTGTTCGTTTTCTAAACCCCCCCCCCCCCCNTGCTAAATACATATATTTCCGGCATCGCCTGCACCTGACTTCTGTCCGTGCTCCATGTAATCCTCAGTGTCTGCCACCCGGCACAAAAAATGAAAAAGAGGAGCAAAAACCTGGAGGAGTGCGCTGGGAAACTATTTTCCACGACTGCCGGAGAAGGTATAAAGTAACTAAAAGATGAAACTGCAAAGTGAATTAGCGTGACGCGAATGTGAATTCAGCCTGCACTCTAATTCATTCCATAGAATTTTAATTGGCTTCATGCCGAACCCAAAGTTTAAGCAGGAGTTAACTTTTTTCAGGTGTTTTCCAATTGTTGATAACAAAGAGCAAATGTTTTCGCAGCTTTCCTGTCGTTTTTTTCCTCGAGCGAGTTTCGGGGACAGAATTTTTTTATTAAATGAATTCTGGAATTAAATGACAAAGTTTTTACTCAGCACCATTCAAAATGCAAAAGAAACTGGTAGTTAAAAGCAGCCAGGGAGATGGCTGGAATTGTTTTAGTTCTTCTGGCAGCAGTCACACTTTTTCTCCACTTTACAGTTTAAATGCAGAATTTCTTTAGTTTTTAACTTGATGGTGATTGCTAAGTTAAATTTAATTGTATTTATATGAAGGGAGAGCTAGGGGTTTCTTTTAGCTTCTAGATATCTGATGGTTAATTAGTAGTTGAGTTAAAATTTATTAAGTAAACCCTTTCTTTTCTTGGGAGTTATTTGAATTTAATTAGTTTATTGACTCTAGTTTTGGCTTAGCATAAAATATAATTACAAGTCAACGATGAAGATCAAATTCCCTTTAAAGGAGAGTCCATAGTTTACACAACTTTTGCCTTGGTAAAACATAAAGTTAACAGGTAATTAACTTAATAGGCCCACAAATTGACACTTGGCCGTGTAAGCTAATAGTTTGCCGCTTCATGAAAGATTTAATCAAACAGAGAACAGATGTGCAGCTCTTGCAATAAAGTAATTGATATTTAATACGGTCGCTCGTTGTGGTAATTAATATTTCCCTGTCTTAATTAAGTGATGTAATGCTGCAACCATGGTTGTCCGGCTGCGAAGACTTTCTGGCTTAAATAAAGCGCAATTTAAATTCAGCCGTGGCCACACCCAACGATAGTTAACAACCTTCGACGAGACAACTGTAAACTATATCTATATATGGCGGGCAGTCAATAGAAATCGGCTGGGGAAGGGGAAGGGGAAGAGCGGCCATATATAGAGACTCTGCGTACGTGACAATAAAATGAAATGTGTTATAGCCGCCGCTGATGGCGAAAAGCTAACAAACTGCCGAGCAGATGGAGCTCACGTTGCTCTTTTTCTTTTCGTGGTTTTCCCGAGCGATGGGGAAAACTAGCGAATTGCGAATCGCAAATGCAAAGGCAAAGCCAGCAAGACCGGCAACTGCAAGTTGACAAATTTATTTTCCATGGCGATGGCAGGCGGCACAGAACGCGACTCGCCTGCAAATGAGCAAAGAAACACAACAAACATTCGAGTTCGAGTGAGAGATGCAGAGAACTTGTCGCAATGTGGCAATATATATGACAGTCGAGGCACTGAAAAAAAATGTGTCAACAAAGTGGAGAAGTTATAAAAAAAAATCAAGAAACTTAATGGAAATGACAGACAAGTTAACAGTTAAAGTTTGCTATATTATATCAAAATATGCTGAATATGAAATTCCAATATTATATATGCAGCTTAAAAAATTTCATTTAAATAATAATACTGCTAGTAAATGAATTTGTTTTTGCTTAAGCGACTATTTTTAAAACTTAAAGTTGTATAAATTGGTTTTCAAAGAAATTGTTTCGATATGTCATTATTTATCGTTCGATATGTAAAAGTATCCTTTGCCATCCCTAAATCAAATGTTATTCGATACAACGTTCGAATCCATTTTTATAAAAATATAAAAACCATGTCCTTCAGATATTGTAGGGTTTCATTTGCATCGACAGTTTGTAATCATATTAAACAGCATAAAAAAGTACATTTATAAAAATGAAATTTAACAGAGTTTCAGTTGCACAAAGGTCTCTCTGAAATGAAAATTCCCTTTAGAGGAAATCCAGGATATTTATACAAAATACACGCATGTCAAGCAGATAACGTTAATTGTTGTTTTGCCCAAGTGAAAATGCATGGATTTAAAAAGTAATAAAACGGAATCCTAGAGGTAAAATAAAATGGAAATAAATAAACCGAAATTCAAACGGAATTAATATGGCTTAAAGCGTTCCAGGCTTAAACTTAACAAGACCAGCTTAAATGGGAAATGGGAAATTCACTTATAGTTTAAATATTTAAGCCACAACATGCGATTTCTTTATAAAGTCGCTAGGAGATTTTTAGTTTTCGAATAAAACCTAATTGCTTCTTTCAAATTTAATAAGCTTTATACTAAGATGCAAGAGCCAAGTTTAAACAGAATTGTTTCCAGTTCAAACCAATTAATATTGCATTTGACCGGGCTATATATCTCTAGCCCCTCCTCCTGTGCCAGTGTTTTTCCTCGAGACTACATGAAAAATGAATTGTGCCTGCAGCGGGGCCAAGGTTGAAGCGTATCCAAGCCGCTCCCACTGGCGGGAATAAGTTCCTGGCCAAGACCATGACTTGGCCCCCAGCAGACAGGCACGAATTTAATAAAACGAGGCAGAAAGGATAGCAGCAGCAGCAGCAGCAAGAGCAGGAAGGAGCAGAGGAAGCGGAAGCCGGCAAAGTATGCAGCCCACACCAAGGTGTGTCCTCCAGAAGGGCCACCTGTTGTTGCCCGCATGCCGCACTTCAATCCAATCGAAATTGCTTAGCGGAAGCTAGGGATACAGGATATAGGGGTATACATATGTCCCGGCCAGCCAGGAGACAGGCGACAGGAAGCATAGTGCCAGTGAAAATTTCATTTAAAATGTGCGCCATAAGTACGCATTACACACACTCAATTTCCTTTTCCATTCCCTCCCAGTCTAGCCCACACAAGAGGCGCTTTTCCTGCTGCCATTGCTTATTACATTCACATTTTCCCCCACTGGTGGGGTGAAAACGAACCCAGCCCCCTTTAAGCCCCACCAGCGACGTCGGCGGTAATGTCGGCATTTTATGCGTTCCTGGCATTTTGTGGCTGCGGCTGCTGCATCTGCATTTGCCACCTAGCCCCTCGCTTTTCCAGCTTTTCCGCCATGTGTGCTTAAATTCCTCACCAGGAGGCACCACTTGTCGCCCAGCTTTCGGAGGTGTACGTTTCACATTATCCTGACATTTTCCAGCTGCACGGGGAAAAATGTAACCTGAATTCTTTGTAAAACCAGTCAATTTTTAAGCCAAGAATTTAATTATAATAAAAATTGGTATTAAAGACCAGTATACAAAATATTTAATAAGAAAGATGGAAACTTCCTAAAATCTATTTTATAAATATTATTATTAAAGGTTAATATTTTCTTATTTGTATTAATTTTTATGAGAAACTCCAAACGTTTTTTCGAGTGAGATATAGACGCCTGGCTCTTTTAAAACTCTTTAAAGTCTTGCGAACTTATTTTAAAAATTATGATAAATTTATATAGACTTTTACTCAACCTTGGACACCTTATATTTGGCGATCATCCGTAACATTATCCTCCCGGACTCACTCTATATATATGAGACACAATTTCGGGCCTGCACATTAGCCGCCTGGAAAGGGAACCGAAGAATGTTACTCCCGGGGCCAGAGATTCGCGTCTAATGGGATTTTGGGCCACTCCCCAGTACATTTCAATTAGAGAACACCATTTTGGTGGGAGTAGCAGATGCTCTGGTGCGGTGAGTTGGGATTAGGTGATTAGAGGGAGCAATGATTGGTCAGAGCAAGGGTTAGGACCGGTGACCAGGAAATTGCATCTGGGGACAGAGGAATTGTCCAAGCAATTTAAGCCACAAGAAGAAGAAAGCCCCCAGGAAAGTACTTTAAATTTGCCAACTGCTGAGGCGAAAAAATCCTTGTCAGAGGAGCGGGCTTAAAGTCAACGTGAAAGAAAGCCATGAAAAAGGAGACGAAGAGGAAGCCGAGGATGACTTTATGGCTTTTCAATCCACTTGTGCTTCCTGTCTCCCCATAAGCCCCCCCAAAAAAAGAGTCCTCCTTTTGGACCACAGATAACAGGAGCTAAAACCGCATCAAATCATTTCGTGCTAATGGAATTGCTCCGATGCTGATGGAATTTTTATGGTCCAACTGGGTTTAACAGCGAATGTTTTATACACACAAAAAATGTATAGAGGAGCAGCAGGAGCAAACAGCAGAGACCACAAATATTTTAAAAATTTCCCACGCCGCGGTGCTTTGTTTATGGTTATTTGTCAATAATAATGAATGAATGAATGAGTGAGTGGTGTGGAATGGGTGTTTGGAATTTCTTGTTGCCGCTTCTCTTTTTGATTGAATCGAATGGTCTTTGGGTCCAGCGGAAATTGCTGTCCTGGCCCAGCCGGGAATAATATACCTATCAAATGGGAATTGCATAAATCTGCATATAAAACACTGGACCAGATAAAAACCCAATAACAATTCACGTCCGATTGCCAGTGTCAAGGCAGTCGCGAGGGTGCCAGGGATGATATCCGATGGCGATATCGATGGGGGTGAAAAGCCCAGCGAGGTGTCTGGGGATAATACATCAAAAGAAATTAAAAACACGGTGGACCCAAGGGGGAAACAATAAAACAGTGGTCAAGTGCCATTCAAAAAAGGTTAAGGAGCAATTGATACAATCGAAAAGTCGAAAGAAAGGCTAAGGTTTCAAATTGAATTATATTTTTAAATATTTATGCTTAACTTTAATCTTAAGTAAGAATTTGATTATATATTTATTCTCTAAATTGAAAGCTAACATAGGTTCAAACCCATAGCAGCTTAGATCTTTGGTTCGTTAAATTAAAATTTATTATATTTTCTGCATTTTAATGAATTTTTGGTTATACATAAAATGCTCATATTTCCATTTGGTTTCCCCTATATTTATTTATTTTGTAAATTTATTTGTAAAATAAATAAAGCCGAGCGGTAATTAAATTTTTCCCACATTGTGTTCCTTGTGTTGGTTTCACAAAAACTTTTTATTGAATAATTATTTTTCTCTTATTCCATTCATGGCTCTCATTTTGTTTTGCATATGAGTTTGGCTTTGTTTTTCAACGAGCTCATAAAGTTTGGCTTAAATCAATTTGAAGCATATTGTTTTCAGGAAGTTTTACCACAGACTTTATTTATTTCTTAAATTGGTTTGGTGGCCAACTTTTCATTAAACTTTATATCAGTGAGATTTACTGGTTAGGTTTAAGGATTTTAAGTAAACCGTTTCTGTTTCCGATGCAAAAAAAAAAAAAATAGTGCGTATTTTTTGGTGAGTTGGCACCACAGTGCCCCGGGCTTAAAGTAATGAACAAACTCTCGACTGCGGCTAAGCCAAACCCTAAAAAAAAGGGGGAAGTCTGGGAGAATGGGAGTGAACACGTCGACTGCCAACAGCACGTGTCATTCTGGGTCCTGCGGGCAACAGGGGGTTAAGAGCAGAGGCGAGGGCGGGTACAGGGGGGCGAAAGTCCGCCAACGTCAGCCAAAATGTCACTCGACGACAAGCAAATAGAACTACCGAAAAATGAACATGAAACAAGGGGAGAGAGAGAGTTGGGCCAAAAAACTGGCAACTGAATGAAAACCTGACAACCCTGCCAAGTGGGCCATGTTTAGCAGACTGTTGCATGCTTTTTCTCCATGTGTCTCTCCTTCTATCTCAACATCTGAATCTTCCCCCGTTTTTCTTGTACCTATAGCCAGGGGAATTGTTCACAAAAGACACAAGGATACAAGCCATAAAACATTAAGACAGAAAAGATAGATGTTATATACTATATTTAAAGCTGTAATGGCCTGTGAGACACTGTAATACTCTTTATTTTTAAGCAGATAAATATTTCAGTCTATATAAAATTATATAGAAATGATCTTCAAGGGAAAAAAGAACATATAAACATTTTAAGTCTTCAAAGATAGTTTTACCGTTTGGATAAATATATGTATCTCAAAACATTCCCTAGTATCTAGATACGATATTTCTGCATCTCCTTTTTTACAGAACACCTTTATTGCTTTACTTTTGCTCAATTTGGTCTTTATTGGCTTCAGTTTTTTGGCCCTTGTTGCCCGACAATCACTCATGGGTTCCTTTTGCAAGGATGCCCGGGGTTGAAAGTGCATGACACACAATACATGTACCACCTGACCAACTCCTGCCACCACCACACACCACCCACCCACCGGTGGCATTAACATGCACATGTATAGAGGTGAACCAAAATCGTTTTTGTGGTTAACTGGGTGGTTTATGGTTACACATTCGCCACCGCTGCTCGTGCCTTTTCGCTTTTGTGGCTCTACTTCTTTGGTTCGCAGGCCATCTAATAAATGAGGGCGACCGGTGGGCGTGGCCGGCCATTTGCTGACCGCATTCAAAAAGAGCTGGCCTGGCCTCCATTTGGCCTCTTTTTGTCTCCAATTAAAGGCTGACAGAGCTCAAAGAAACTGAAGCAAAGCTAATTTCACTGGAAGAAAAATTAAAGATAATTCTTGGAAGGAAGTTGGTAAGGAAAATGTTTTTTCTTAAGAGACTGATGTTTATCTTATTACCAGATTTTTATTTATTAAAGTAAAATATATATTTTATTCACCTAAAAAAGTTTGAAAGAGTTCACTAAAAGTTTTAATTCTGTGATCAGTGGCTCAGTTTTTTCACAAGTTTTTTCTTAAGAAAAATCTAAAACAGATTTTACAAACCAACTGCTGCACTTGTTTTCTAAAAGTGCAAACATTTGTGTGTAAACTGGCATAAAATCAATCCTAAAACACTTTAATTCAAGTTAATTAAACATATATTTTCCAGTGCAGCCTAAATCTGTGAGACTGTCTTTATTGCCAACAACATCCGCGTTTGCTGTCATGGGGGTTATGACAATTTCCCCACAGATGTCATCGCGATGGTATTTTAATTCATTTAATTAAAAGTTTAATTACATTTTTGTTTTGGCAGCCATGAACTCCGTGACATCTGCCAGGCCCATTAGGGCTCTACGGATTTCATAATTCCAGCAGCAAGTGACTAGCGCAACGATTTTCTGGCCACTAATTTCGTTTTGATTTCGGATTTCGGATTTTGATTTCGATTCGGATTTGGCTTTAGTTGGGGCTGTGGATGTGGATGTGGTCATTGCTGAAACGGTGACGGTTTAATTAATTCGAGATTCAAGTCCATCAAACAAAAGCTGGCAATAATAGAAAGGGAAGCCAGCGGAGCGCAAGTACAATGAAAATTTATTTGATTCGCCTGCCAGCAGTAGCAACCACCCCACCCACAGAAGTCACCCACTGGCCACTTGTGGGTTGAATCCACCACCCCCTCCACACACGTATGCCCGATGTCTGCTGCTGAGCCCGGGTTTATCATTCCGATCACGTAACTTGTGTGTGCCACCAGCACTTTTTCATTTTCATTCACTTAGGCCGCGCAGGCAGAGCCGGAGACGGAGGCGGTGCACGCTCTAGAAACTTATAGAGTCTCTGGCCCTATAATGAAATGATTTCTCTTGACGCTTCGTCGATTTGCGTGGGTTGTGATTTCTTGCTCTGGTTGCTCTTGCTCGCCTCCAGCTTGAACCTGAGGCTCAAAGCAGTCGGAGCTTCTTGGCTTTTGCTTTCGTTTCCTCAGTCGTTGCGCATCATTAACCCACTGGCGACCAGCAGTCGACAGCTGACATTGAACTCACACTCGCGCTGGGTGAGTGCCAAGGAATTCGAAAAGTTGTAATTCAATTAAAGTTTAATTGGTCAGCAGGCAAGTGGCGTAACTTGGGCACTGAATATTTTATTGCAATTTAAAAATCAAATTCCTCGCTTATTTCCAAAAAAGGAAACTAAGCGGAAGTTGGAATGAGAAATTTCAATCTTTGAGGTTTTAATTGGATGTTATAAACATGAATAAAATTGATTTAGGTTGATTTAAGTAGTACCAAAATATTTAATATATTAAAATTACAGGTGTTTGTTTAAAATAACATTTTGATATCTCGATCAAAAACATCATTTAATATCTAATAATATTAAATCAGTTTTTACGATTAAATTGAATTGATAATAAATCGATTTAATTGTTGATATATCGACAAGAATATAGATTTATCACCAGATATCGTACAAGCATGGATATTTATTTAAATGTTCAGTCTTCTCTAGTTATTTTAAAAAAAACTGGGAAATATCACAGGCTTAAAAATAAACTATGAACAAGTCAGAGACTTAAAAAATATATTTATCAAAATTAATGAGTGTAAATATTATAAAATTGTTATATATTAAAATTTCAGATATTTGTTGATATTATTATTATATTGATCTTATTCATTATTCATCATTTTTCAGTTCTAACGATTAAATATATTTTGTGATAAATCGATTTAATTGTTGATATATCGACAAGAAGATAAATTTATAACCAGATTTATGACGAAACTAAAAATATGTTTTATCAAAATCTATAATTATAAATATTATACAATTTTAAAGATCGTTAAACTTGAATATTTCCCAGTGCTTTCTTACATTTTTTAAATTATTAAATCCCCATTCAAAAACCTTAACTAAAAAGTTTAATAGTTACAAGTTCAACTTAAGCAGCTTATTATTTTTCACCTTGCCTCTTGTTAAATTAATAACTTATTGAGTTTACTTTGTAGCAGTTTATGGCCAACCTTTTATCGAAATTAAGCTTGTTCGTTATAAAGTTTTATGTTTGGCATTTCTCTTGATTAAGTTGGCAGAACATTATTAATTTGCAGCCAGGAGATTAGCACTCCGAGCATAAGTTTTTTGCAGGAGAGGCGAGACCTGCAGTCAGTTTTTTTGAGGGAAACACGCAACGCGGAAAATGGGTATAAATGAGGCACTGGCAGAAGAGGTTTGGCTCAAAGAGAGAGAGAGAGCTGGCTGTCGACAGCACAGTTTGCACCTGCCGCTGCTTCGACCTCAGCCGCCTTTGTTACCTGTGCCACATGCCACACGCAATCTAATTTAGCTGGCAAAATACGTGCTAAGCGTGGAAATAGTAAAATGCTAAAATGGAAACACGGCAGAAGCGCCAAATGGGGCCAGGTCAGGCCACGCCCCCAGTGCGAGTGGTTTTCGCCTTCGACTAGCCGTGGCCCGAAGGGGTTATTATACGCAGCGCGCTTATAATTCCGCCTAATGTCCCAAAGCTTAAGCTGTCCTCTAATCGGATGAGGGAGGGAGGACTTTAATGATTCCCCTATTTGACGGAAAAACCCGTGTCATCGTCGCAGAATTTCCATGCCACGAAGGGGGTGCAGCAACAGGAAAAGCAAGCTCAAAGCAATTATTTCGAGGGCCGTGGCTCCCATAGCCGGGATTTATGCTCGTTATTCCGTCAGCCAGTGTGTGTATGGCCGAGCATTCTTTGACTATGCGGCGTTCCTTGCATCTTCGAGCTGAATTCTCCATCTGAATTATTCATGCCTTTTGTCGCTTGTTGTTGCCCGTGCATTGCGAGACGCCGGAGCCGGGCCCAAGGGTTGCAGCGCAACGCAACGCAGCATCCTTGAGGGTTGGCCGGGCAACAGGCGCCCGCTTGCCACGCCCTTTTTGGCCGGGAGCGCTTTCCCCTTTTATGGCTTTGTGCATTTGCCAGTTTCACATGCACTGGGGGAAAAGAACTAGGTTAAAGACTAACTAAAGTTGTTTTTAATTAATTATTTAGTTATAAAGAGACTAGAGCTGTAGATTTTTAGTGAATTGATTTTTTTTGAAAAAGTTCTATAAGTAAATCGATTCAAATAGACTAATTTATAAGTTTTTTAACTTGTAGCGTTAGGAATATATTTGCCAATAAATAAATAAATTCGACTTAAATCGATAGCGAAAGCAATTAAAATTATAATTGAATTTACATCTATAGATTTATAATTTTATTGTTCTTTACATTTTACTTATCGAAATTTGTTTTTAAATATGAGCTTTTTTGGTGTTTTTTACCTTTTAAATTACATCGGTAATATGACATTACATAAATTGAATTTAATTTAATTAACAATACCGAATTCCGAAAATTCGGGGATCCTAAGAGAGTACCAATTATTATTAAAAATAATAAATCAAAATGTTAAACTTTGTACTGTACTTTTTAACGAGTTTACATACTTGTAAAACTTTTTCGATTAAATCGATTTTGAAAATTAAAATCAATAAATCGATTATAGAATCGATTTTATTTTCAGCTCTAGGACAGATTATACTATCTTGTTCTTAAACCTTGTTTAGGCTTGTAAGACTCTTGTTTCTTCACAATTTAATCCAAATTCCAGGTAATTATTTTTCCCTGTGTGACATCTCCGGAATCCGGCTGACATTCAAGGCTTCCCCTCCCCCCTTTGTAGCTGTTGCTCGCTGGCAAATCCGAAAGCAATTTCTGCGGCATTAATCATGCCCCAGCCGCCGCCCCTTGGAGCGACTGACTGACTCGCTTATCTGCCCGCCTGGCTCGTCCGGCCATTTCGGGTTAATGTTGACAAAACGCATTTTAAGCACTTCAGCATTCAGCCAGCTTTTATTTTCTTTTGTTTAGAGCCAACAGCCGACCACACACTACCCACACACACCACACACACACACGCCACATGTGCGTCTGTTTGATTCTGATTTGAAATTTGCATTGGAAATGTGTGCGCAGACTATATCCTATCGCATCCTGGCCAACAGGCTGGAAACCTTTTCCCAGCCGGAGTGCAAGTGGCCAGCACTAGCTTTTGTATACTGGTCACTTCACAGTCATTGTGTTTGTTTGCTCCTCCCGTCTCCCGCCTCCCGCCTCCCTGAATCCTGGTATCCTGGCATCGCAGCCCCGCAGGCAAATAGCTTCTGTTTCGCCTGCGTGTGTGCCTAACCTTTTGAAAAGGTTCTACTTTATGGCCCAGAACGAGGGCATCTAATCGAAATCCGGGGGGAATTGGGTGAGGAAGGGATGTGGCTCTGACTAGATTTCGAAAATTAAAGGTCTCGAAGGGTGCCGAGAGAAATCTATTGTTTACAGGCCTTTCCAATTAAAATTGATCTAATTTGTTGAGACAACAGCCCGAGGGATAAAATAATGGTTACGAAAAGGTAGCTTTATTGGTTTCTGCAGGGATTAATTCAAATGAAATCCAATCCTGTGGGGGTATCTCTTTAATTATACAACTCTTAACTATAGACCGAAAACTAGTTCTAAAATTTGAGAGTGCTTCCGAAATTGAAATTCCCCAGCTTCCCAATCGAATTACGCGGCCAAAATCAGCCACTAATTGCACAAATTATTTCGAGTAATTTACTAATTTGTACTCTCGGCCGACGGAGAGATAGTTCTCGTTGGCAGCCATTCATTTTCGGCCAGGCCAATTAATATTCATTTGAGCCAAACTCACCCGCTCTGCACTTTCCAGCTGGATAGAGGAAATCCTTTATTTAGCGAGGAACTTTCCGCGCTTGTTTTTCCTCTTTCGCTTCGTGCTTTTTTCCAACTTTAGTTTTGGTTTTTTCGGGGGGGTTTTATTATTCCCCAGTTTGTCGCTGTTGACGTTGTTCCTGCTGCAAATGCACGACAAATTAACACAGAAAGAGACTGGGGCGGGGACCACCGAAAAGAGAGGGTTTTGAACAAAGGAGCCAACGAAAACTGAAATGCTGTTTTGCCGTGTCCTTCCATAAAAAAAGAAAACATAAAATAAAATGGGGAAAAGCCACGCCCGCGGCTTGGCCGCAAAAAAATATTGAAAAAGTGTGGAAAGGCGGAAAACTAAAACTCTGTCACTTGGCTGCTGTGTGAGATTTGTTTTAGAACAGAGAGAAAAAACAACTGTGGTCGCCAGAGTTTATTTAAGCTATATAGCGCTTAAACCACACTGGAAAAAATACTAATTTATAATATATTCAAGAGAGAATTAATATTTAATACTATTTATTATTTATTTCATGATTTATATGCAAGAAATAAATTGAATAATAATTTCCCCAGCCGCATATATTGAGTATGTATGTATTGTATGGGGTCAAGGGAAACATATTTTATTATTTATTTTATTATTTGTAATAAATTGAATTATTTTAAAGCTGGACCTTTTAAAATTAATTTTATATGTTTATTTTTATTAATTAACTGTTTTGAAACTTGTCAATTGTATTTTAAAATATTTGTATACTTAAACAATTTGTATATGAAAAGTATACAAAAATTGCTAAAACGAACAGTTTTATGTAATTATTTTTAATTAAAAGATTTTCTTGTAATCAAACTTAACTATTATTGTTTATTTTGCCAAAACGCTTTTTTTTTCAAAAGTATTTAAATATTCCAAACACACCTAAACATTTTCCATTATTATTTTTAAAATATCTTAAAAAAGCAGCATTCTTTTATTATTCCTTTTATTTTATTAATTAATATGTTTTATTTTTAATAATATATATTTTTTTTTTTTTGTGCACCCCTTACCTTTTCTATTATGTGAGGCTGAACGCACAGCAGGCCATGTTTTTATTGGATTTTCCTCTTATTTTCCTTTTGCTATTGTCGTGGGATTTTCGCACCGCACAAAAACACTGAACTAACACTTGTGTTAAATATGTATTTTTTCGCTTTTTTGCCAGCTTTCTTTGCGTTTTCTCACTGAGCAGCCAAACTTTTGTTTTTTATTTCGTATTTTATGGGCCTATGGTTTTCAACCCCCGACTTCACTTCACTTCGGAGCACTGGACTACGCCGCACTGCACTGCACTATGCTACACTACCACACTACACTGTGCTACAAGCCTGCGTCGCTGGGCCGTTTTTCGAGCTGCCGTTTACCGTTAGTCGCTACCGCACTCGCGCGAGTCTTTCGTCAAACTGGCGAAAAAAAAAACATACACACCACGCACACACGCAGAAAATTCACAAACGCGCATTTCACAATTGAACTCTGCTAGTTTTTACAGCAAGGTGAGCCGAGCTTTTCAGCCCGCTCTCCCTCGGCTTGCTCTCTCTCTCAAGAGACTCCCCCTCCCTGCCTCCCCGGGTGGCAACCGCTCTCTTACCACTTTTGGCAAAACAGCCGGCGCAACGCAACGCCAACGCAACAGCGCCGCCGGCCGAGAGCTACCATCCCAAAAATGGCAAAAAACAATGAGTCGGCGGCCATGGCCAACCCCCTTGGGCGTTCGTGTCCCGAGCTCTCTCGCGCCGCCCCTGCGCATGCCCGTAAGCTGAGCTTCAAAGCTCAGACTGTTATGGGGGTGGATCGACGGGGGTTGGGTGGTGGTTAATGGTGAACTCAAGTACAGTGGGCATTCGGAGGTGTCGTTTGGAGATCAATAAATCTTTTTTAAATGCGAAGGTTAAAAGGTTAAAAGCTTTTTGAAATCCAAACTATTAATGACATCTGTAAGATTAAAAAAAGCCCATTAAATTCTTATAAAAAAAACAAATACCTCTTAGTCGTGGAAATATAGCTTATGAAAAACAAAGATTGTTTTTAAATATATTTGGTATCATATCGATTCTTAATATTAGTTTAATATACTCTTAACGTAATTGATCAGTTTATTGAATGTTGGTTTATTGTAAATTCTGGAACTTTTAACTCTTAACTCTTAAGTTTAAAATTTAGATTATTTTTTAAATGAATTCAAAATCAGTGTAGATTTTAAGGTGTGTTTTTAAAATTTCCAATAACTTTGGTGACTTTTTTGTTGGGGGTCTTACTTTAGTGATGCAATTTCTGTATATACTATTCTGTATATACTAAAAAAAAAATTATAATATACTTTCGTGACATATTTACTGAGATATAACTGCTTTAAATAATTTAAATATTTTTTAACAATTTATTTACATCAAAATAGAAAATCAAAGCAATAAAATATCTTCCACAGGGTAAGAAAAGTTTCAAGAATTTCCTCATTTAATAATTTTTGTGATTAACATAATGAATCTTTATGAAATGATAATTATTCCAAAAATAAAAATAAATACTTTAAAAAAAAAAGCTTTTTAATTTGAAATATCCCCTCATTAGAGCCTCCACTGTCGAGTAATATGGTTTTTTGAGAGCAGGGTGGGCCTCGCCCGGCTGCTGACTGCTGGCATCGAGTGGGTTGTTTTCATGCGATGTCGCATTGCTTCTGTTCTGGCGCTGTTGTTGTTGTTGCTCTAGTTGTTGTTGCTGTTGAATGTGCACTTTGTTGAATGTGCAATGTGCGCTTCCTCTAGCCGCTGTTATTGTTGCCACGACTGCCACTGCAAATTGCCTTGCAGCATTTAAGTCGAATTATGAAAGTCTGTGTATGTGGCGGGGGGGTGCAGCATTTTACCCTCGCCCCAAAAATATAAAAATCCCACAATTCACCCCCGCTTCCCCTCTCGATTTCCCAGCAACTTGGGGAAAAGGTGCTCGAGGGACCAGGAATACGGCTGCATTTTAATTAATATTGATTGTGAGTTATTTCCAGTGGGGGGCACAGCAGGTGTGGTTTTAATTTAGTTTTCAAAATGTGTTTGCGAGGGAGCGGGCAAACAAACACATTTGCGGGGAAGCCCCATAACCCACTTACACTGGCCTGTGTGCGGATAAATGTTTGCCTATTACAGGGTACACAAAGTCAGCATCCTTGCGACGAGACGAGCCTCGGCGCGATGCGATGCAATGCGATGCGATATCATGCAAATTGAAGGGGGTTTTGCCAAATTTGCATTTCAATTCAACAGTCGCCGGCGCACTCATCCCTTTTACACGCCGCCCCCGCCTTGTCCGCCCCTTGCTTTCTGTTTACCTTGCTCGAACAGCTACGCTTTATTTTTTCAGCTCTGCTTTAAGTGTGATTCAGTGTTGCGCTCGACAGCGCGGCAAAATGTGCACGTGCTGCAACGGCCGCAAGGCATATTCTCCCTTTTCTCCCGCAGCGAATGCGGCTGTCCAGGTGGTGGAAGGTCCTGCGCCCCCAACTGGGTTGTGTCCAAAAGGAATTCGTTGCGGGGCTTGAACTAAAGTGTAATATTATTCAGGACTCTTTTTCGAACGGCTGGAATGACACAAAGCCAGGATTACACATATTGAGCTTAAACCCTTTTTTATCTCATAAAATACGCAATAAAGAAAATAAAAACATTATACATAATGGTATGTTTTTGATTCCATTTGACGGTTTAATAAAAACATAAGTTAAAAGGACATTTTCATGCACATCAAATACATATTAAAATTGGTGTCATTTTAGGTGAGATCCCTTATTAATTTGTATAATTTTATAAAGCATCTATATCTTGATAGACTTTTTAGAAAACTGCAGCTAGTCCTCGTATATTTCACCCTGCTCTGGATGCTCTGCCCCGTTAGAATACTTTTCGTCATCATAGCTTGGATTCTCCTCCTGGCTTTGCACTTTCTGCTTTATACAAAACATTCTCTTTACATATTTGTTCTTATTTTTCACTTGCATATTTTGTTGGTCTTCGAACTTGGCAAACATTTCGTGATGGGGCTTCATGAATGGGTAGCCGCTAAAGGGCAGCGGATCGA
Source organism: Drosophila ogumai (assembly GCA_018904815.1). NCBI lineage: Eukaryota > Metazoa > Arthropoda > Insecta > Diptera > Drosophilidae > Drosophila > Drosophila ogumai. The sequence goes on along the minus strand of JAEIIJ010017580.1, from coordinate 41,093 downwards.
CTGCAGCCATTGCCTTTTGGACAGTAATGTAGACGGTGCGGCCACGCATGCAGTGCCTTAGGGAAATGTATGGAAAGCTCAGGGTCAGAACGAATTGATGCTTGAGTTCTGAGGACTGGCAGGTGGCCCAGAAGAAGATTTCTCCTTTCTCCATCAAGGCTGCATACTCGTGAACCTCTTCGGGCAGCACCACTTGCAGCTCCAAGGTGGTCTGGGTCTGATAGTAACTGGTCGTCGGTCGGACTACGTTTGGAGGAAGTTGTACGTGCATCTGCTGGTTGAGACTCTTGCGAGGTGGTGCTGGTGCAGCCTTGATTGCCTTTGGCTTTTTCAGCTTCTTTGCTTTGCCAGGAGTTGTTACTGCCCCACCATTCATCACATGATTTAGAAATGTGGCTGGTGAGGTTGAAGCTGGAACTGGATTCTGCTCAGAGTCCTGCTGTTGCTGCTTCTCTTCGAGTTCCAGCACAGAACATCGCATAAGGCATTCGTACAACTCGGCTATGCTGTCTGTTTTAGAGGGAGGCTCAGAAGAATCTTGGGACTTGGGAGCAGACACGGCTTTATGCTGCTCCTGTTTCTTCTCCAGCTGATTCTCCTTGGTCTGGATTAAAGCTACTGGAGAAGTCTTATTGGGCGACTCATTCTCCTTTTGGTCCTCCTCCTGTTCCATCTGCACTTCTTCTTTAACCCGGTCTATGTCTTCCTGAAATTCCTCCTTAATTTCCCGCTTGCCATGTTCCACTTCCTCTCCTGCCATGAAGAAGGCCAGTATCTTGTTCTCCGCCTCCTCACATCTCTTGATCAACTTGGCAGCCATTAGTGTGTGGGTAAGGCTCTGGGTGCGCACGTGCATATTCAGGCTGGAGGCATATGTCATGGCCACCAGCTTCCGAACGAACAGGGTGTTTGCGGTGGCGAACTCAATGTGGGCCTGCAGGAAGTGCTCCTTGGGCAAGTGCTTAAACCTGGCCTCGAAGTCGCGGCGACCTTCCTCCGACCAGTCGCCTTCTTCGAAGAAGGGTACGAAGCCCAGCAGACGCAGATCGATTGCCATGGGCGGCAACTCCTGAAGGTCCGCCGGGCACTTGTAAAGTTTGCCGCTCTTGGTGACAAAGATGCGAGTGTCCATGTCGATGGCTTGCACCAGCACTAACAGATCGTTCTGCATCAGATTCGCGTTCTTAATGGGGGGCACCTGGAGCACCCGGACTCGTTCATTGGTGGCACAGTGGTACATGCAGATGACCCCGGGAACCGGAGGCCAATATCGGTGCGGCTTGGCGCTCTGGATAAACTGGATGCGCATCTGCTGAACCGCCAGGTTGTGCAACGGTTGCCAGGAGCCCTGTGACGGTAGGTGCTCCATGAGATAAACGCAAAAGTGCGTTGGCGAATAGACCCTCAATAACTTCACCTTCACGTCTCCTGACACGGGAACAGACGCATGACATTGGTCCAAATCGGTCACATGGTGACGTTCGTCGCAGGCAGGATCGATGCAGCTGCCTTTCACCATGATCTGGCGGCAAATAGCGTTCTGGTTGCCTCGCTCCTTCCTCATCTCCTGCCGTATCTTTTTAACCAGCTCCACCACGCCGTCATCCACCTTCTGGTGCTGCCGCAGGAAATCCACGAGACGCGGCAATTGCCTTTGGTTTTCGTGGTCCAGCAGCACCAGAGAATGCAGTGGCACAGCCTCTGACTTGGGCTGTGCCGGGGCCAGTCCGTTGTTCAGATTCCCGGATATGACGATGTGCCGCATCTTGAACTTGCTCCAGGTGCTGCTCATGCCGTAGTGAATCAGCGTGTGCGCATGCCGGATGGTCAGCTCCGGGCAGTCGTCCGTGCACAGCAGGATGACGCCCAGACTCTTAGCCATCCAGCGATGCACCTGCTCGCGCACCTCCAGATCCGCGTTTTGGTAGTAGGGCAGACAGGCGTGGCTGCGTTTCTCCAGAGCCACCACCAGGCGACGCATGTCTAGGTCATCGCTGCAGTACACCACCGTGCGGTAGTCCTTGGGCGGACGCTGCTCCAGTGCCTGGAACACCTCGTTTAGCTTGCTCTCCGAATTACGGAAAGCGATTCTAATGCGCGTTCCGCCGTACACAGCTGCCTCCAGAATGTCGCCGAATATGAGCACCGGGTGACTGTTCGCCGCCGTCAGCTTGTCCATAAGCCGGTGATTGTACGACTGCGAGACCATCACCAGCTGCGGATAATGATCCCGGGGCAGTAGCTCTTGTAAAACCTGCTCGGCCTTCTGCACCTGGTCGGGCGGCATCAGGTCTACATCGTCGAAAACCACGATTTGGAGCCGAGGAAAGCGCAGCAGGCCCGGCGCCTCCTCCTGTATCCCCACGAGCTGTTCGGGCGTCACCACCAGGCATCCAACGCCGTTGAGCAGGCGATGGAAAAGCTCCACCTTCTTTAAAGCGTCTACGGTCAGGGTGAGCGTGAACCACTCCTCGTTAGCCGCCTTCCGTAGGAAGGCGTGGCAGAGGGCGCTCACTTGGCGCACGCGCTCCCCATTCGGCACCAAGACCACGGCCAGAGCACCCTCCTGGTCCGGATACCAAATTCCACTGCCACGCAGGCGCCTGCCTTCCGTTAGGGCGCGACACACCAGGTCGCAGAGCGGCGGAATATAGCCAAAAGTGCGACCGCTACGCGGAGCACTCACAATCAGCAGTCCGTGTCCATTCCCGGCGCGCAAGTGGGGCCACGAGTAGCTTTGGAGGCGCAGCAGGCGCGTCCATCCCAGTTTCTGCATCGTTTCTAGTATGTGCGGTAGCAGGGACACCTCGGAGAAATAACGAACTTGACGCAGGCTAAACTTCGCATGCGCCACCACCAACTCCGAGCAGTTGGGGGCCACCAGGGGTCGAATGGCATCTGCGCGAAAGGTGTCGCCCACTTCGTAGTCATCTTCCCTGATTATCTTATCAATCTTCTCTGCAATGCAAGCCAAATCGTTATATTTCTTTTCCATTTTACGATTGGAGAGCAGATATCCTGTTCGCTCAAAATTAAAAAAAAAAAAAAGGGCCCTAGCACACGACGATTACCAAGAGCTTCCGTTTTGAAAAGTTTATCGTTTTTCGATGTTTTTGCTCATCCACTGACGATCTGGTATTTGTGGTCTCTACCAACGTTGCCAGATCGTCCGTCGTGAGGGATATTTTTCGAAAACTCGACCTATCGCAGTTCATAAGCAATCGTTGTCGCCAATCGATAGCCAACTATCGCACTCGTCTGCCATCCCTAACGGCACGCACTACAGTTTTTTCGTACTTGTTTGGTTAAATTTTTTTTTAAGGCAGGTAAATTATTTAGGATCAAATCAGGATGGGCAAACGGCGGACACAATCCCTGCTTGACTCCAACTCCAGCGACAGCGACTCGGAGTCGGACACCAATCTGGAATCGGTAAGTGGCTTGAAAACCTGGCCCGCGCCCCTTTGTCCCAGCAGCAGCCATTTGCGATGTAACGAAAATCAATGGCCCAGCTATATGTTTGCTTCTTTTCGCTTTATTCTTCTTTCTAATCCCCAGGACCTCATGTCGCTGGCTAAGAAGCGGAAGAAGCCACAAGCCGCGAACAAGGCGAGCTCGCGCTCCGACTCAGACTCCGACTGGGCCAACAACAAGGCTGGCGCTCCGTCCTCCAAGAAGAAGAAGCGCCAGAAGAAGGCCAGCCGGGACTCCAGTTCTTCGGAGTCCAACTGGGACGATGACAGCCAGGATGAGGAAGAGCAGCGGCCGCAGCCGCAACAGCAACAGCAGAATCCACCTGCTCAAGCCGAGGTGAAGGCGCCCGTGGAGCAACCGCAGGCGGCACAGCTTAGCGAACAGGAGGAGGGCGAGGTGTCCGACAGCGATTCCGACAAGTCTAAATCCAATTCCTCCTCCTCCGGCTCCGATTCGTCCAGCTCCTCGTCCTCCAGCTCAGATTCCGAGTTCGACGACGGCTTCGATGACGACCTTATGGGCGACGAGGAAGACAGGAAGCGACTCAACGGGCTGTCAGAGAAGGAGCGCGAAACGGAGATCTACAAGCGCATTGAGCAGCGCGAGATCATGCGCACTCGGTGGGAAATCGAACGGAAGCTAAAGCTAGCCAGGCGGGGCGAGAAAAACCAGGAGAAGTCCAAGACAAAGGGCGAGCGGGCCAAGAAGAAGAAGGAGAAGCGCGAGAAAAAGGCGAAGAAGGCAAAAGAAGCGCAGCCTCCCTTGCAGCCTCAGGCCTCCACATCTGCGCTGTCAGAGGCAGAACCCAAGACTAGCGTCGAGGTGAGGTCCGCGAGTCCGCTATCCTCGCCAACCCACAACCGAGAGATGGCATCCACCTCGGCGGCAGTGGCCAGCATTCTGCCAGAGGATCAGGGATCTGCTGCCGGAGTGGCCGACTACTTTGATCACAAGGAGCGGTCCAAGGAGCGAAAGAAGAACGTTGAGGCCAACAAGACGGACGATAAGAGGAGCAATGCCATGGCCTTGCTGAAGGCTAAGCGCGAGGGCAAAGCCAAGAGGGGTAAGTTGTGATTCGAGGATAGAAAAACTACTTTTATTTACTTGTTCACTACGTTACAGAGGAAGAGGAAGCCAAGCGTATGGCTGAAAGGGATCGGGATGAGGACAAGGAGGAGCTGGAAAGCGTATCTGGTTGCAAATCAGCCGTTAAACTGAAAGCCTCAGAGATCTACTCCGACGACTCGGGCAGCAGTGATTGGGATGAGGAGGAGAAGCCCACCGGCAAACGATCAAGATCCAACAGTAGCAAAGCCTCGAGCGAATCTGAGGATGACGAGAAGGCCCCCAAGAGTCCCGTGTTTATAACCACCCGCGAGGATCTGAACAAGCTGCGCCTTTCGCGCTACAAAATGGAGCGTTTTGTGAACTTGCCCATCTTCGAGAGCACCGTGCTCAACTGCTTTGTGCGGATCAGCATCGGGAACAATGGTCAGAAGCCTGTGTACCGCGTGGCCGAAATTGTAGGTGTCGTGGAGACGGGTAAGATCTACAGCCTGGGGACCACACGCACCAATCGCGGACTGCGACTGAAGCATGGAACACAGGAGCGTGTGTTCCGGCTGGAATTCATCTCGAACCAGGAGTTCACCGAGAACGAGTTTAACAAGTGGCACGAGGTGTGCCAGCAGTCGCATGTCCAAATGCCCACTATCGACCTCATTGCGATCAAGCAGGCGGACATCAAGAAGGCGCTGAACTACGAGTTCAAGGACGAGGACGTGGACAAGATCGTGGAGGAAAAGAACCGCTTCCGCAACCGGCCCACGAACTACGCAATGAAGAAGACGTGTCTGATGAAGGAGCGCGATGCGGCCATGCTGAGGGGTGACTACGATATTGCCCAAGATCTGGGCACGCAGATCGACGAGCTGGAGAGCCGGGCCTCCGAGCTGGACAAGCGGAGATCGCATACGCTGAACCTCATCTCCTACATCAACGATCGCAACCGGAAGAAGAACGTGCAGGATGCCGAGAAAGCGATTATGGAGGAGGCGCGGGCCAACAAGGGCCAGAAGATTTCGGACCCCTTCACCCGACGAATCACTCAGCCACGCATGGGCTTCAAGGGTACCAAGAAGGACGACGAGGACATGCTGCAGGCGCCGCTGCCACCGCCGCCGCCGGGCAAAAAGCGGCCCAGCGAGGCAGGCCCGTCGAGTGGCAATGCCAGGCCGACAGACTCCAAGGACTACAGCCTTTACTCACTGCACGACTTTGACATCGACTTGGATGTGCCGCTGCCGGGTAAGTCCTTGGCTTTGCCTTGCTCCTTTAATTAATTAAAAAACTAATTTGTTTTTTTTTCCTTTTGCAGTAAGTACGAATGCAGTGCCAAAGCCGGCCAATAAACCAGCGGAGACCGTCTCGAAGCGGTCCCTGAACCTGGAGGACTACAAGAAGAAGCGCGGCCTTATCTAGGAACTGCACTACACATACTGACAACGCCTCACACGTTTGCGTCCTAGTTGAGTGTAGTGCCTACAATTGACCACAGCGAACATTTGTTAATGCAACGACCATTATCCCACAAACCAAGCGATGGGCGGCAGATCCACTTTGCGTTTTAGTTACAGTTTAAATATGTGCGTATCCCCATCGAGGATACACTTCCTGTTTGTGTTTGTACGGTAAGAATCACTTAACCTAGCGAAAATTCACAAGGCCAGCAGACAGACAAACGAACAGCAGTTAGAATTCCTATGCAAGTAGGAAACTCATTACATAATAAAATTAGATTGATAATGTTCTATTGTAATTTTAATAGCGGTTAAGTTAAAAAATTGTATTACAGCCCAGCCCGATTATATACATATATATATATATATATATCCAAGCCGATGTTTAATAAATTAAAAACTAACATAATTTATACAGGACTAGCTAACACAGCGAAAACTCAATTGTTTACTCAGGCAGGAGATTCCAAGGACAATTATACATGAAACAGGCTGATTAATCGGGATGCGAGATGTGTATCCGTTGGTTGTAACCGTTCGATGCTGTATTAACTTTAGGCAAGGTTCATGTAGCAACAGCATTCACATACTTAAATATACACATATACATAAATAATTATTATTTATAATAAAGAAGGCAAACAACCGTTGTCGGTGGAGTTAAATATAGAAATAATCAATTTAAAACTGAAAGGGTTGTATTATTTTAAGGGATGGGAGGGATAGGGGTTACTGTATGATCCAGAAAATATATGTTTCGTTTGCCCGGTTGGCGCCTTCTCCGTCTCCAGACTTAAATTGAAATGTAAACTCTTGGGTTGCTTTCGCTTGGGTTAGGTTAAGTCTGCGCCAGTTGGTCATTTTTAATTGGTTTGCTGGCTGTTTGTGCAGCTGGCTGGCTGACTGACTGACTCCTTTCATGTTCACACAAAATTAATTCAATTAATTCGATGAAATTGTCTTTTAATTGAAAACGATCGCGTTTCGTCAGAAAGCAAACCACACATTTTCGAAAGATCTTTAGATACAAGAACTTTTAACGGTCAAGAAACATATCTAGAATCTCTGATGGGAAAGAAGCTGGCAAGTAATTTGTTAATATTCAAGTTATGAAGCCATCTTGCTGCGCAACAATGAGAATATATAGGAGGCTCATTTGAAATAAACTTGAATTGATTGTTCTATAATGCACTTCCGCTTGAATATTTTGAAAGTTTTGTTTCCTTTCCCCCGGTTCCTTCCTTTTGGGAACCGAATCTCGGAGCCCCGAACCTACATATTGTTACCGAAATGGACTGATCCGATCACAATGATGATGACAACGCGGATGGGGGGCACTCACACACACACACAGTTTCCATTGATGGCACAATGACATTTTATCTCGGAATATGCAACAGCAGCACGTTCTCTGAAGCGGAGAGTGTAATAGATCAGCGGCGGAATCTCGATTCTGAATCCGAAAACTACCGATGCGTGGCCCATGCAAATGTTCTTGCAGTCGGCATCGGTGTGGGTGCATTGCATCCGACAAATACTTATGTATCTCATTGTGCACTGGGAACTTTATTGATATTAAAAACTACAGATAATATTTTAAAATATATTTTAAGCTCCTAATAAAATGTATACGATATTTAAGAGACCATAAAAAGGTCACAGGAGGCTTACTTTATGTAAAGGTACAAAATCAACAACTAATATTAGCTTGAAAAGTAAGTTTAAAAATTATTTAAACATTATTTTTTTGGCTTTGGCTTTTACTCTTTTAAAATGCTTAAAATTCTGCCACAAATTAACAAGTGTCATACTTTTTAAAGAAAGAATATATTACGATTAATTAATAATTAATTAATCTATTAATTTTCTTATTAGCTTTCTAAGGAGATTTTTTTCCTAGTGTGGGAGAATCCCCTTGGCGGCGACTAATCAACCGGCTTGCCATATACACAAGTGCTGGCTGGGCCGCTGTCGTCCGGCGGCGGCTTCTTCATCGTCACCCCCGGACTTGGGCATCTTTCACTGGGTCTGCGACGCTGAGCTCCACTGTACGGGTGTATGGGTGAGTATTATTTTCTTTGAATGGTACATGTGTGGCTTAGGGGACAGCAGCTCAAGCGATCAGTTCAAAGTTGACTTCGCTGCGGACCAGACCGGACCGCTCTAATTCGGACACGCGACGACCGTGAATTATAGAATTCTCACTTAAATCACAGTTTAATTTAATTTAAAAAATATATATAAATAGCCCGCTTAAATAATAATACTATAAAATGTTAGCCAGCAAGTGCTCTGTGTGGTGGTGTTTATTTGTGGGCCTGATCCTTGGAGACGTTCAGGCCGCCTTGGACTTTAACAATGATCTCGACAATAGCCAAAAGTTCAAGAGCATACCGACCACAGTGAAAACCTACGAAAACGACACGGTCCAGCTGCCATGCACCTTAAATAGTAAGTTATTTTTACAAGGTATTTTTATAGTAATATATCAGTGAGTGCATTTTTGCGAGGATATCTGAGGGGGCCTTGAAACGGCCACCAGCAGCAGCAATTGGCCATAACAATGGGATTTAATTCGATTGAAGAAATGAGCACACAATGGGACAAATGAAGGTATTATCCGGCAATAATAGAGCAGCACTGAGGAGCGAGTCCAGAAACGGTTTCTATTAATTGAATGCTTAACACACTTGCCAGCACATTGAAGTCATCTTGGAAGAACCCTCCCCCAAAAATCGTATGGTTAAGTGGCCATTAAAGGATTATTGACAGTAGTAATAACTTTTTGAAGGGGGTAAACAAGATTACAGAACCGGTTACAAGCACAACTCATAAGGGCAATTTATAGTGAGAATTGTATGTAATAAATGTCACCCTAATTTTATTTGATTTTCGGATTTTAACACCAAAAATAATACACAATATGAGGTCATACATCTTTATTGTGATGATACATTCCAAAACTAGTCTGTTTTAACCATAATATCGATTTCACAAATCAATTTTTCTGTTTTCTTTAGTATTCCATTTGCTTTAGTAATAAAATCAAATGCAATTTTTAGATCCTCTTTACACTCCTTGAAAACTGGAGACTTCTTGCTGACTGCGCCGGCCTGTGAAAAAAGGGATATTAATTATTGTATTACAAAACAGTAAAAGGGTTCTTTTGGTTTACATTTGAATATTACAACTAAAAATTATTTTGTCAGCTTACCATGCGCCTGTACTTATCCTTCTTTGGCCTTTGGGAACGTTTCCAGGAGCGCGCTTCCATTCTGATCAAGTCCCTAAGCCTTAGCCCGTTATTGGTAACCTGACCCGGCCTGCTACACTTTATCGGTGTTTTGTTAACCTTTAAGGTTGTCCTCTTCCACTTCGCACGATCTTGGCTTGTACGGCTTATGGCCTACTCATATAAATATAAATATAAATATATATTTATGTTAATATTTAAGAATGTGCAAATAAATTCTAAACGTTCTTCCTTGAATTTTTTATGGTTACACTTACCATCTTAATAAATTTACACGTCTACAAATTTTTTGTAAATGTTAAGCTGTGGAAAATATAGTAAAACTTTTTCCCGAAAATGTTGTTACTTGAACTGTTTTCGAGAGACACTGAAATATAATGAATGTTGACTGTCTGTCGTAGTCCCCTGAAAAGCCAAACAAAGTCCAAAGCCTACTTACAAACGATTAATGATAGATTTGTGAACCTTTGCAAAATATAAAGTTGCAACTTTATTATCTAAAATTTCACAAAATTCCCATCATTTTCAGATGCAATTAACTATATATTTTCCCGATTTTAAATTTAAATTGCTTGGACTTTAGTGACTCTTTCTCTATTTCGAACCCAGCACCCTTTCGATATGTTCGCTGGCATCGGGACGATGTTGCTCTGGTGGATTCCAGACACCCGGAAATCCCTAAGCTGGATCGCATAATGCTTTGGCCCAACGGCAGCTTGCAGGTGTCAAATGTGCAATCCAGCGACACCGGCGACTATTACTGCGAAATGAACTCGGACTCCGGGCATGTGGTGCAGCAGCATGCCATCGAGGTGCAGCTGGCTCCACGGGTATTAATCGAACCCTCAGAGCTTACGGAACAGCGGATTGGAGCCACCATGGAGGTGGTGTGCGAGGCCCAAGGGGTTCCCCAGCCGGTGATTACCTGGCGGTTAAACGGCAAAGATCTGCTTCCACAAAGCAACTCAGGCAACCGGCAGAGTCTGGTGTTGGACATCAAATCAAGGAGCCAGGCGGGACTGATCGAGTGCCTGGCCAACAATGGAGTGGGTGAGGTAGCGGTGGCCAGTGTGTATCTACATGTGTTGTGTGAGTATCCCAAAAGATTATAATTAAATTTTTTAATGGGAGTTTAGATGTTAACTTAATTTGCTCTCTCTCTATAAAGTTGCCCCCGAGGTAAGTCAGCCCCAGCCGGTGGTGTACACCAAATTGGGCGCTCGTGCCCATCTCGAGTGCATCGTGGAAGCGGCTCCGGCAGCTACAGTCAAGTGGTTCCATCATGGACTACCTGTGACCCTGGGAGCCCACTCCACCAGTCACGAGTCGGAGCTACAGGGGAATCGCTCGCTGGATCACTACGTGAATGCGGTGAGACACCTGCTGGTGGTAAAGAGCGTCCGAAATGCGGATATGGGCCAGTACGAGTGCCGGGCCACCAATCAGATTGCGGGAAAGAGTGGCAACGTAGAGCTGACCGGTCGCCCAATGCCCTGCCTCTTCAAGATTAACCCCGGCATCCAGAGCTCCACATCTCATGTGCTCGTCTGGCAGACGGAGAGCCTGCTGCCCATCATGGAGTTTAAGCTGAAATTCCGTCAGATTCCCTCCAACAATGCCACCCGGCAGATACGCACCAACTGGACGGAGCTCACGATTCCGGCTCAGGCTACCAATGGTAAGGAGGAGGTGTTATTTTTACTTAGATCTTCAAATAAAAATTTACAAAATATGCATAAGAAGTTATAAAGTTTTAGGTAGAGTTTGGTAAGAGTTGTTAGGTTTATATCCCTGTAAAGGGCATCTACATCACACCTTTCCGATGTCCACTTTGTAGTATCAAGTTCTCTTATATATAAAAAAAATCTGCAATGCAATAATCACAACTTTTGTCGGAATATCAGATAGCAGACTTTCCCATAAATTCTTTGGTTTCATCTTTTTTTTAAGAACAAGTAAAGACACCTGGTTTACTTTATTTCCAATTCATTGTTTCCATTAAATTTCATGGAAACTAAATTGAGATTTTGGTTTTTTTGAATAATCGTCAAGTTCCTGCGCTTCAAGTTTATTCAAAAACCTTGACCTTGTCTGAACCTCGAAGCAAAAGGTTGAATCAATTTTAAAGGAATTTCTCAACTGAAATGTATAATAAATTTAATTTATTCAGAACCAAATGGGGTTAAGTCAAAGTAAACAAAATATTTTTTAGATAATTTAAATGCTTAACATTTTACTTAACTTTACAATTTATTTAACACAATAAAATCCATACTTAAAGTTTAGACTATGTATTTCAAAGTACATTAGAATTATATTTATTATTTTTAATAATAATAATATAATGAATAAAAATTATTCTAGTTTTTAATTTTTTTCACTAATTTTCCTTCTCTTTCAGGCCTTATCTACATTACCACTTATACCCTACATGGCCTGCAGCCCGCCAGTCTCTACGAAGTTTCCGTGTTGGCCAGAAATAGTTTTGGTTGGAGTGACAACAGCAAGATCGTTCGATTCGCCACAGGTGGAGAGGGTTAGTTGAGTCAGCTTTCAGATTTATATTTTTATTATATTTTAAATTATCTTGAAATTATCTGCTTCAGTCGAACTACCCAATTATTCCACGGAATCGGAGCTGCAGGAAGATCTAGCCGACGAGGATTTTCACAACGAAATCACCCAGAGATCGGAGATTCTGTCAGCCAGCATGATGTTCAACTCAGGTTCCAAAAGTGGAAGTGGAATCAGTGCCTTAATTTACTGTACATGTCTTATAAAACTTGTACTACTCTTAAGTTAGGTTTAAATATACAATTTAAATGTACTGAACTCGATTCCATGCTATACCAAATAAACAACTTTCCATATATTCCCTTGAAAAGATGCCTTAGGTCATGGGTGAATCATATCTGTTGATTCAGGCGCAAAATAGATAAGATTCTAGGATTCCACAAAATAATAACATTTGTTTACTTTTCTTATTCATTTCTCAAAAATTTCCATTCTGTGAAAAATAAATTTCCTATCATATATAATTTTTATCAAAATATTTTTTAAAGCTTTAAACTTGTTTACCTATGGGTTTTTATAAAATATCATGTATCACTTTTAATTAATAATATTAAAATATAACTTCAGTCATAAGTGAGTCAGATCGGAACTGAAATCTTTCGATTCCGACGGAAATAGATAAGGGAGTGTATCATAGGTAAACATTCTCATAAAGCTTATCTCTGGCATGAATAAGATGGAAAGATCTGGCATACTGTATTACGAGGTATTTTAATCTCTTAAAAAAAAAAACAATATTTTATAAATACCTTTATTTTCTTTAAATAATCTACAATAATTTAAAAAACTTTGAGATTAATAAAGCTATTTTTAAAAGTATCTATAAAGTTCAAAATAAAAACGTAGTGAATAATTTGATAAAAAAATTTTATGCTCCCATTTACCAATCTATTTGGAATAAAGAAAAATGTAATTTAATTATTACCTCCTTTATTTTCTTTAAAAAATCTACAATTTTAAAATAATAAAGCATTTTTTAAATGCTTCTATGAAGTTAAAAATACAAAGATAACGATTATGGGGATAAAATAATCCAACTAAATGGGCTTTAAAGTTCCAAACAACCATTTATCGACTAATTTCATATCACAATCTCTTAGGTTTTTAAAGAAAATGCCTCTTTAAAAACCTCAATATTTTAAAATAAATTTTTGGAAATGTTAGGTAAGTCATGAAATTTGATACACCTTTTTCCTGGCTCCGCAAACCTATAGGCCTTGAAAATTTCTAGCAGGGTGTACTTTCGGTATAGGGCTTCCTCCGTGTGGACCGCCAACATCAATTGGCAGTGACATTGCGGGCAGCTAAGGCATCTTTCTGGCCCCAAGCTCCACTCTTGCTCTCAGACTCTCTCCCTCAGCGAGTTGGCTTCGCAGCAGTGCTCTCCTCTCCCGATTGGGGAAACAAATGGAATAGAAACGAAGCAGTTGGAGCTGTGTTTACCTGCGGGCTCCAAAGGCCCCAATGCTGAGAGAGAGAGTGAGTTGTTGGCTCTCTCAATCTCTTTGGGGCCCGTTTCGCTCCGCGGCGCTTTTGGCATCCATCGCAGCACGCGCTTGGCTTGGCTTTTAGTTCCCATTCGAAAAGCATCGCGTTCGGTCGCATCGCCGCCCCCAAGGATCCCCAGCGCCCAGAGGTCTGTCTGCATCTCGGAGTCGGAATCCGTGAAACGCCAGGTTTAAAGCAATTAAATACAGCTGTAAACGCTTTTCGTTTCCACCGACCTGGCTATAATGTGTACAAATCGGTTGAAGTGCGGCGTGCGAGCCAGCGAAAGCGTTGCAGTGCAAGTGCTAAACGCCAATATCGTACAGAATCGGAGAAAAACAAAAGAAAACAAAACCACAACTACAACAACTACAAAAAAAAAAGGCTTTTGTAACGCTTTAACCGAATTTTTCGTCTCATCTCGCGTCGGTATCTGGGGACCAAGCCAGCTAAGAAACCAGTTTCCCTCCTCTAGGCTCTCGGGCAAAATAAATACGAGGCGAAATACTCGTAACAATCCATTCCAATCGCATCCATTCTTTAAACTCTGGCCCTGAAGTTTCAAGACTCTGAAGATATTGTGATTTTTTTTGTTAGCATCAGCGGAGAAGAGGATGAATCACTATAAAATCTATGCTGCATCTCTGGATGCAGCAGCAGATGTGCTCTACATCTTCACTTTTACTTTATTCGCAAGAAACCATTTTGGCAAGGATTCAAATTCAGTTTCAGTTGCAATTCTTCAGCGCTCTTCTTCGCTGCACATTCTATAAATATGTACGAATATGTAAATTAGTTGTCGTTGAGCCGGCAACGAAAATACACCAAACAACATGGGAAAAATAGCATAAGAAACTAAAAAAAAAAATAATAAAGAAAAAAAGAAAAACAGGTAACCCAAACGAAAGGGAAAATGATGCAGGAAAGGAACGAGACACAGGGAGAAAATAATCTTAGTAATAATTTACTAAGTAAATTAGAAAACTTTTCAAATGATGTTAGAAATTTAAATAGAAAGTGGAGGATTTTGATAAATAAATTATAGATTGCAAACTGAGTTAAACAAAACAAAAGTGAAGAAAAAATCGAACTAACATAAGTTTCATTAAATATTCTACATAAAATATAAAACCATTAACTTGCCTCATTAATGTTTACATCAAAATGAATGTTTGTACAACTTAAAGTATAAAATTAAGTACTCAAACTTCTTAATTGATTTCAAGATAATAATATTAACATTAAAAGCGATCAAATCTATATAATTTTATTTAAATTTTATTTATGATATTGTTATCTTTTTTATGACATAAAATATTACGAGTCCTGGCAATATTTATTTTAATTTGTAATTCTTGAATTTCTAAAGATTATAGCATTTCTTTCCGTGTCCCTGAAGTAACCAATTGGGAGCAGCTGCTGCCCAGGGAAAAAGGGAGGATGTGCAAACAAAAACGCTGAATGGAAAACAAATTTTCTGTACTTGTTTTTTTATTTACAGTAGGCGCAAAAAAAAAGAACCAAAGACGGAACAGAAAAGTTTTCAATTCAATTTGTGGCGGCAAAGTGCAAGCGTTGATCCCCAAAAAGCATTCCTCAGATATAAGACAGCTGCACACGCTCCCTCCCCCTCGCTCCCAATCCCCCCACACACAAGTGCAGTGACTGAGTGTGCGTGTGTGTGTGTGTGTAAACTTGGAGCGCAATGTAAATAAACAAAGCGCCAAAGACAACAACAATCGAGGCACTGATTCGAGGAGAAGCCAGCGAGGAAAAGAACCAAGTTTGCACCTTCTTCTATAGACTTTTCTTTGATTTTCAAATAGATAAACAGAGCCCCCAGAGGCGGTAGAATCTATCTTCTTTTATTTTTAGTGATAGGCAAAGGTGTCAACTGTTGTAACTTACGAGCTGCAGGCGTCATATGTCTGTTTGAAACAGTATATAGACTCTGGGAAAAACTCTATTACACAAGCGAGTACGGAAATGGCCGTTCATTAGGGAGCTTTTGTTCGGGGATGCTGAGTGGAGGTTAGGAGGGAGTCTGTAGGAGAATTCATAAACCAAATAAGCCCAGAAACGTGCCTGTCGTTTCCAGCAATATGCGGGGTATTTTTAAATATTTAAAAAACTTTAACAAATGGAATTTTTAGATAAAACAAGACTTTCAACATTATTTCCTAATAATATACGTTTCTTGCTGCTTTAAATCTAAAAAAATAATCTCCTAAATTATGAGTCATATATTTATGATCTTAAGTTATTAAGTTTGGAGAGCATCTATAAGTCGACTAGTTGTTTTGCAAATATTGCGAAATTTTTAAATTTTTTGTTGCAAATGCATCAGGCCAATGGATTATGATCATCAGGCAATTGCAAAACTGTTTGTTTTATGAGTCGGGCATACAAACAAATACAGCTATATATATGTTTGCGTACAGATGCAGATCGCCAGAGCTATGCCCGCCATTTGCAAACAGCTTTTAATATCAACAGGCCCCAAATTTTGTCGGCTGGTGTGCGGCATTTATGTACGAGTACATCGGCTTTTCGGGCTGTACAATTTTTTCGCATTTGCACATTAATTTATTTATATGCATAAACATTTGCATGCTATTCGACTTGGCACACCCTGACCCAACAGAACCCCCCAGAGCCCCCCACTTCGACCCACTTTACTGGCCGGCTGGCATTGAGTCAGCTCTGAGAAGGAAAAAAAAACAGTCGAACTTCCTTAAATTCAACTGATTGAACTTTAATGGTGGTGAGAGTTTGAGCTGGGCTTAGTGAAAATAAATTTTTTTTGATTTTTTAACTTAACTCAATTAAAATATTCATATTTTTTCATATTTTAAAAACAATTATTCTTTTGCACTAAAACCTAAATCTAAATTAAATTAAAATTTAGTCCAAATATTTGCTTTGACCAGAAATAATAAAGGGTTTTGAAATCCACAGGAAAGGTGTTTAAAATAAAGCTATTAAATGTAAAAAATAAATTTCTCACCAAGAAAATGCTATTGCATACATTTAGTCATATTTTTAATGGAATTGAAAACTCCTTTTTTTTTGTTTTAAGCTTAACTTATGGCTTCAGAGTCTAAACTACACAAAAGAAAGTCTTATTTAATCATATTTAGCTAATTTAATTTTTATAAATCCCAAATGTGAGCCTTATAGAATCCATACTGTACCCAGAGAGAGAGGCACTCGATGTGAGCTGCAAATTAGCCAGCGACAGCATCGGTGGCAACAACTAGCAAATGGCGATTTTTCGCATAGAGATCATAATATCTTCAAGATACAACTTATCGGCAGAGAGCAAATTCGTTCAACTCGTGGCTTGCATAACGCGCGGCCAAGCGAGTGACCAATATTTACCGATCGTTCGAATATTTTTTCGCCCCCAAAACCCCCCTGCTGCAATTTGTAGTTGCAAAAATATTCGTTTGTAGTGAGCGCGCGCTTTTCTTTGCTTTTTGTCCAAGTCAATTAGAAGTTTCCGGTCCACGACGCGATTCGCATACAAAAGCCACCATCAAGAGACAAAAAAAAAAAAAAAACGATAAGCGAAATTAAGAAATCATAAAGTCAAAAAATAAATAAACGTTTTCGGCAGTCTTTGCGGCTCCCATTTGGGAGCACTATATTGGGGGCTGGCAAATTAATTAAGTACAAACCAAACATATTAATTGCAGTTAACGACCTACCTCCGCACCGAACAACGCAAACCGATAATCAAACGCACAAATCAAAACCAGCAAAAAAGCAATCATCATGATCAAAGCGAAAGACTCGACGTGGCTGTTGCTCATTTGTCTGCTAATTGGACAACTCTGTGGTAAGTCAAGGACTCGCCCTAATGGCCCATTAAATCAAAGAACTAATTTCAAACAACACGATCAGATATTGAGCCACCAAAGTGGTTTTTATCGGCAGCTATTTGGTTGCAGAGGAAATCCTGGGAAAATCTCAGAGAGATACACAGAAAGAGAGAGTTGTAATGAATGTGTAATATTTTTTATGAGTACTTGTAAAGATAAGAAAATGGGAAGACCCGAAAGTGCAGCAGAAGAAGCTTTGATTGTCTTTGGAAAGGGGGCTGTAAAATTAAGAAAAATTTACTTACTGGAAAAATAGAGAACAAGTCACTGCTGGGGGGTACTGTGATTGGTATAAAAACTTGAAGGTTTTTGAAACTATAAATAAATAAATTATTTTTAGTTGGTTAAATCCTTATTTGCCATTTTAATTTTTTTAATCAGAAAATACTATAAAATTC
The DNA here is from genome assembly GCA_018904815.1 of Drosophila ogumai. Classification (NCBI taxonomy): domain Eukaryota; kingdom Metazoa; phylum Arthropoda; class Insecta; order Diptera; family Drosophilidae; genus Drosophila; species Drosophila ogumai. The sequence goes on along the minus strand of JAEIIJ010017580.1, from coordinate 23,503 downwards.
CTTATGAGGTATTTATATTCCTGTGTCTTCATTTCCTTTGAAAAATTCCTAATAAACTTGCCAGCTTATTAAGAAAATAAAGGGTAATATTGACAGACATTTCCCTATTTATTATTAATTTCCTCCAAATATATTTTGCCTTTCTAAACCATTAATTCTTTAAAGTAAGAAATTAAAATTTAAAGACACATTTTTCAAGAGACATTTCCGAATAAGCATAAGATTTTGTGTTAATGAATTTAAATTTCCTGTGAAATAATTCCTAATAAAAAGTTTGGACTAGCGGGAAACAGACACATTCTCTTCTTTAGGTTTTTCTAAATATACCATGATTAACCAATTACCAAGATACGTCACTAAATACTTATATTTCCTCAATCAAATTTGTACAGTTAATTTTTGATTAAAGTAATTTAACTACATTTCCCACTCAAAAAATTAAAAGAAAAAGAATATTATAGGAAAATAAATGAGGTAATTTCGAATGACATGTCCTTAATAATTATATATGTAAGTATTTAAGTGAATAATAACCTGAGCCACAAAATCCTTATATTTACAAGCAAGGAATACTTATATATTCCTTTATACTTTAATATTTTCATCTCCGCCTAACCAGTGAAGTCATACTTGCATAGGAAAAGTATGAGGTAACTTCCAATGACACATTTCCACTTCATCAGGGCGCCAGTTCATGGAAAAGAGTGACATATTTTCATTACAGTATTCTGCATATTGCCCCACCGCATCTACTAAATATCAATGGAATTATTTGAGGCACACCCCGGAACCTTATCGGGAGTGTAGTTAATTGATCCCCTATTGCCTTAACTTTTGATTTCCTTTAATTTACACAAACTGAAGGCATGAAAGTCAAAGTCTCTTTTGACGTCGTTGCGGTTCAATGGGTCTACTTAAGTTTCCAGAAATTATGAATTACCGAATATCGGTGGACAGAAATAGGTAATGAGCCGCTCTCGCTATCGAGTTGGAGTCACGAACCTCCCCACGCACACACCAAGGCGCCGCTGGAAAGCTTCCAGATACGCTAGCCCCGTGTGCATGTAGGTGTGAGCCAGGGCCAGAGAGCCACGTGCGTTTGTAGGGCTCTGACGGGCTTATCTTTTGCGTAAACTGAACTGAAACTGAATGTAGGTGGGCATAGGTGTATGGGTAGTATAGGTGCCACCAGTTGGTGCGGCTGGAACAACAAGCATATCTTATCGCCGGAGAGAGGCAAACACTTATCTCGCCGCTCGGCAAGTTAAAGTTAAATTTCATTCGCTTTTGGAATTATGGCGCAAATTGCTGATAACGGTTCACATTCCATTTCACGTTGCCCGGCAACGTCTGCTGCACGCACGCACTGGCTTGGAAACTCTTCAACTTTCCCATTTTCCTGTCTTGCCTGTGGAAACTCAGCCAGACTTTCCTCCCGTCATTTTCCCGGGTGCCATGTGTTCTGCAATAGGAATACAAAAAGGAAAATAAATAGAATAAATATTTGCTATGCACGAAGCGAAACGTTGTGCAAAGAATGCCATTTTGATGTTGAATTTTTGCTCGTAAACTTGTTTTTTGCCTTCAGGCTGATTCACAGAGAGAAATTAGTAGGCACTATGTCCTTAAATTGGGTTTATTTGGTTTTGTGAGGGATATACTAATGAAGATGAGTATTTTTTACAAAAGATTTAACTGGCTGACAAAGAGGACTCTTCTAAAAGTAATAAGAATAAGATTGGATATATTTACTACTAGATTGTTAGGTTTTATTCCCTCGCAGGACATTACTTTTTAAATAAAAAAATAAGTATATAATTTCAACTGTTATATTACGTTGCATAGATTCTTGATCAGCATCACCAGACGAGTCGATCTAGTTAACAGAAAAACAATAGAATGTCATAGATCTTTGATAATCGATGTTAAGTTATACTCAAAGGTACCTCCGTAAAGAATTCTTATACTGAGTCGACTTAATTTTCAAATAATTTTTTCAAATTTAAACTCTAATTTGATCTCAAGAGAACAATAATAAATTAATATATAAAGCTTCAAATAATTTTACTTCAAGTCATAACCTTATCCCATTTTCAGTTCCTCCCCAAGGAAAAGCTCTCTGTGTATGCGAAACGCCCCTTGAATTTAAAGTTATCTGATGCCCCAGGGCATAAGGCCACGACGATATGTTTTCGCTAGAATATTCCAATATTTATATACTAGATGTGGGCTTTTTAATTAAAAAAGTGAATTTCATCCAATTTTAGCCATGAGATAAGGCAGCAAATTATAATAACCATACACACACATGAGCACACACATTGCGGGGAATTTGGAACTTGGCGTTCTCATATGTCAATAATATTCTAGCTGCTCCAAAATATCCAAGAATGTTTGGCCTACAAACAACTTGCCCCAGTCAATTTGTACAATCTTTCATAATACGGCAACGAGTACAAGACCCAACAAAAATATTTGTTTTCATGTTTTGAATTCTTTTTCAGTTGCAGAACTCACAAAAAAGTCTTGATAAAGACTTGGCCCTAATGGGAATTTGGTTTATTTACATCGAAAACAGATAGACAGTCTCAAGGTTAGCTAACCAGCTCCAGCAGTCCGTCGTCCCTTGAGGATCTAATGAAACAATGTTCCCAGAATTAAGTGCTTGCCCTGTGCATACAATTAACTACATATATACTATATGTATGTACGATCTGCATGCATAAATGCTTAGCTGACTTTACGGCGGCTCTTTTTTGGTGTTTTCCGAAAAACAAACGAAATGATCAAATTACACATTCGCAACGTTCGCCTTCCAAAAATAAAGATCGCATAATAAATCAGTGATTTGATCAATCAAAATGCCCTGGCAGCGGCTCCCGAGGGTGCGGAGGGAATGCGTGGCCTCACCCATGAGGGGACGGGGACTAGGTGGGCTGGGGGAGAGAGGGAATCGATTTGCCGATTTAATTGATTTCAATTTAATTTTCCATTTATTATGTGTTTGTATTTTGTCGGCAGTTGCCTCCGTTTATTGTGCGTCTCTATGCAAATTCATGGAATCGAATTATGTATACAGTGGGGTGTCTTTAAAACATATTCGACTTGATGACTTTTGATCTGAAGTCTAGTATATATGTAACTTTATTGTACATTTCCTGAATTTGTTTAAAAATATGTTGTATATCTTTTAATACTAGTTTCTATATGTTGGAAACCATTTTATATTTATATTATATCCATATTTTAAAAGACGTTAAGCAGTTTTTACTTATTTCTGTTGAGAAATATAACATTTTAAAGCCTTAATTACCTAATTCTGAGATCACTGTTTGCTGTTTTAAAATCAATCAAAAATGTGCACAAAATTATGCTACGTATTATATGTCGCGACATGTGTCTCCATCAAATTTTTTTTAGCATACTTTTAGACTCTATTTCAAGAGATTTTAAAATGTATGGCGATTTCTGAAGAACTTTTAATCAAATATTTTAAAATTATAAATCTCTCTTAAAGCCTGTAATACTCTCTGAAACAGTAAAAAGTACCCTCCCTAACAGTCTCTAAATCTAAAACTCGGAGTTCACTATATGGAAGATCAACTGTGCTCTGCCAAAGCTCTGACCACTGCCCCCATGTTTTGGAACTCACCCAGTTCTGGGCACTTTTACGACCCCCATCACAATCGGACTTCTCCATCGACTTGGACATGACATGTCGATTAAGGAATGTTTCCCCCCGACTCGTCCAAATCTGGATGAGGTTTCCTTTCGAGTTCCGAGATTTCAAAAAATGCTGTGCATTTAGGATTGGCAAGCAGCGATGCCATCATTTATTTATACACATTTTTCATTGACTCAGCAGACTTCTGGGGCTAGCGAGGATGTGTCGATGTGGGCCATTGTAGATTTGTTTACTTATTGACCTCATAACTCATCCGCGTCTGTATGCGATATCTCCATGCGTCTACCGACGCTACCAACCACATGCGGGACATCAAATAACAAAAAAAAAAAACAAAAGCGACGTGATCATGAATTGGCAATCAAAACGGACGCTATATAGCATCTTGAACTAAATCTTGAATGGGAGTTATCAATGGTTGGTTGGTTGGTCGGTTGATTTTCCCAGACCGACCTTGCTGATAATACGACTCGAGTGGAGTACATATGTATATGGCGCCAGGAAACCTTGTTAATGGGACTTACATACTGAAAATACATAAAAACCCACTCGGAATCTGGGGCAAAGTAATGAAAATATATAATTAAATTCCCAGGACAGAGCCACAGTCATGATTATTTTAAGTTTTAGCAGCGAACAATAAACTAAAACTTAACAACAATTCAATTAATGTGGCTTAAACCTATTTTAATATTGATGGCCACTTTTAATTATATCCTAACTTTAGCATTTAATTAAAAAAACTACTTTTTTGATATTAAATAATTTAGCGAGACTTTTGCCAAGTGGTTTAAGTTAGTTTACCTTTACAAGTGTCAAGGTGTGATTTAGATTTTATAAGTATTATTTCAAGAAATCTTACTGGATTTCAGGGTATTACAAAATTAAAACTTGTTAGGTTTTTAATAATATTTATACTGAGAAAATATTGCCTATAAGAAAAACATAAAAAAACTATAAGTTAAAACCACACGGAATGCAGCAATGTGCCTGCATAAATGTCTTGAGGGAAAATATTTCTCAGCTTTTCGATGACGCCGACTCCTTCCAAAATAGTTTTAAATCAATATTACAAACTCCAAAACTAGCTTTGCTATCTATAATATTAAGCTTGGCAAATTAAAAAGCACACGAAGCAGACATATTTTGAAAAATAACAAACATCTGCACAGAATTCCAAAGAAAACCCACGCCAAAAACTCTTGCCAGTCGCCATAAACATTTTAACATGACTTCATCTGTCAGGGAATGCAAAGTCATCAAAAGTTGGCCCAGAATGGAGGAATGGACTGCGACAAATTCCCGACGACATCCCAATGCCAATGCAGGCCACAAATGGCCATTGCGTGTAACATTGAACTCGAGTTGAGAGACAAAGAAGGAGTGGCACGCGCTGGGGGGTCGAGGAGGGTCTCTGGATGAGAAGCTGGCGCCGCGACATCCTGACGCCTTTGTTCCACTTAAAACGATTGCACTGGGGGAGGCACCCGGAGCTGGAGCCGAGACCTGGAGATTGGGGGTGTCGTCGCAGCAAGTGCGAAAGGGAGAAGCCCAAACATCCCAGCCATCTATCCATATGGATGAACTTAAGCCCGAGTGGCTGCTGCTGTTGTTGCCGGGGAGCTGCTGGAGCTGTTTTTTATTTGCAACCCCCGACGACATCGATCCAAGGACGACGGAGCCCAACCAAGGGGGCTGGATGACGCATGCGGCCCCCTTGAGTCCCTCAGCTGACTTTTGGCGCTGACCTACTTGCAGACAACAATTGCGTGGAGTCGGGATGTATCCGTTTAGCCGCATCTGTATCCAAGGAGTGCAACCTTGACACAGGCCAAAGATTGCAGCTAGATCGTTGCGGTGAAGGTCTGTCTCAATGCTGCTCTTGGCCAGCTTTTATATCTCTTTTTTTTTCTGTTTTAACTTCGGAGTGGCCCGGACCATAAAAGGGGCGTCTGCCGGCTCCGCCGACTTTTGGCTCAAGTGCTCACCTTAAAAAGCTTTTATCGACCAGTGATAACGAGTTTAGGCGACTTGCGTAATCCCGGCAATATCCATCATAACCTTATACGACGGCCATGATGGAGTTGCTTCGGTGTCGTCGTGACTCACTCAGCTGTCGGCCGTTAGATGTCAAGTGAGGCACATATGGCATGCAAATTGTAATGGCTAATACATAAAGATTGCTCATACGATTTGCATAAATCCTCCATTGCTGACGGGAGTAGAGTCATCATCAGTCTTATGGGAAACAGAGTACTTAACAATCCAAAATCCCTGTTGACTGTACCTGCTTTTTATGACATGCAGTAATTTACTTACAGCTTAGATACGTCTCTTCTCATATCTCGTTTTGTTTTTATCTGTGCGTGAGATTATCTGATTATATTTTACGATGTTGCCAGAAGAGAGGGTTCTAGATTCCCGGCAACTGGACCTGACTAAGAGCAAACATTATGGCCAATCAAGTGCGAGTATCTGCAAATATTCACGGCGGTATCTCCCCCTAGTTCCTGTTTTCAAGCTCATTTCCGTTCTCTCAAATAAACGAGTTCTTTGTGGCAGAAGCGACCCTTTGATTGGAAGCAGAAGTTGCTGGGGATGTTGAGTGATTTTTATCAGTTCCAATTAAGTCTGGAACCACTTAGAGGGTGACTCACTCCGATGCACCTTTGAGTGACGTAATGATTGGAAAATTGTTGTGCCAAAACTAGGCTTGCATATTGATCACTTAATTTGTTTATTATAGCAGACTATAAAATGTGTGTTTTTCTCCATAAGGTGATGAGGTGCGATTTATAAGCAAATTAAAAATAACACCTGTAGTTTTTATGAGTAATAGGTGTGATCCGCCAGATTGACTTTTTCTATTAATATGTTTTTATGACTATCTAAACCAGAGAAATCTAGAGAGACTTTGGGCAAGGAGTTATTAACCCATAAATACAAACCCATAAATATTTTTTACTATAATTTCTTGTGCCATAAATAACACAATAATTAAATATTTTATAATTTTTCCAGTGCCCAGCCAAGGATCCCCGATAGAAGGAGATCAAACAGACTATCAGGAAGATGACTACGACTACGGCGATGATGGCGCCGATGACTCATCGAAGGGCGATGTGGCGGAAACCTTGGATATCACAATGCCGCCGCCCTATTTCGAGGAGAACGATCTCAAGATCGAGGCCAAGCCGGGTGACGATGTGGTGCTCAACTGTGATGCCCGCAACTTCCAGTGTGAGTTTCTAAGCTTTTACTCCATAAGAAGAACCTTCTAATGTCCCAACTTTGTCCCACCTTAGTGAGCAACGCTGTGATGTGGTACAAGAACAAGACGATCATTGCCAATGGCCTGAATGCCATTGGGCATCGCGTCGAGTGCATGCCCAACAACTCCATTATACTGAGGGACGCCTCCGCCGAGGACTCCGATGACTACTACTGCGAGATCCTGCCCCAGATGGTCCGACAGCACACGACACTGCGGGTGGGCGCCCGGCTGTCGATCCTCTGCGACGATCGCGATGTCACGGATCGCTCGCAGACGTTCAGGCAGGGCGACCACCACAAGCTCGAGTGTCGGACGTATCTGCCCGGCGAGAATACCATCAAGTGGTCCTTCAATGTATGTTTTTCTATCATTTCTCCCCTTCATGGCCATCATTTCCCTGCGATCATCCACAACCTTCCTTCATCCGTATATCTTCTAGGGCCTGCGTCTGGAATCCTCACCCGAGGACATCAAGAATGGCGTCGTTATACTGGACAACATCGATGAGGAGAACGCCGGCGTGTACCAGTGCCTGGGGGACGATGGCAGTCGCGATCCTCCCCACGGCATGGTCACCGTTGATGTTCAGTACAGTCCCAAGGTGTCCACCCATCGGCATCATGTGAACACTGAAGAGGGTCACACCGCGGAGCTGTACTGCAACTATCGGGCCAATCCCATTGGCAGGAGTTACTTCGTCAAGGACGGCAAGACGTTGCAGCTGTCGGAGAAGTATTCTCTGAAGGATTCAGCTCACAATGGCCACAATCGCACCACGCTTGTCATTCGGGAAGTGGGAAAGGAGGATCTGGGCGAGTATCTGTGCCAGGTGGAGAATGCCATTGGCTCGAATGAGGTGAAGGTGCATGTCAGTTACAATCCAGAGACCCCTCAGTTCGAGGACATGAAGGTGGAGGGCACCAAGGTGACCATGCACTGGCTGGTGAGAAGTCGTCAGCCGCTATCCGAGGCCATATTGGATTACCAGCTAACGGGGGTGAGTGATAAGTGGGTGATTTTTAGTAAATATATATTAAGAAAAATTGGGAAAACTCTTAAGAAGGTTTATGAATGGATCTTACCCCTAAATTATGCTAGAAAATGGTTTATTTTAATCATACTTTTGCAGCATACTTTTAGATGCTTCTCAAAGTCTGTTGAAAGTATTTCTCAGATATTTTCCTAATTAAAAAATTAATCTGTAGTCTTTAAGAAGAATAAAGTATGTACCCTGTTCAGCTCCAACTAATCCCCATCGTTCTCTCCTTTTTAGTCCTACACTTGGAGCACGGTCTCGGTGCTGCAAACGCATCGCCACAACCACAGCGAGGGCATCTGGAAGATCACACATCAGCTGGACCTGCCTCGACGCGGCCTGTGGCATGCTCGCGTTAAGGCGAGGAACACCCATGGCTGGTCCAATTTCTCGCCGGATCACGATTTCCATATCGAGGATGATGATGGTGAGTCACTCACGATAACTTCCATGAACCCAAGCTATATTTCTTTCCCCTATAGAATCCATTGCTGCCCCCGATATGGATCTGCCGCCGGAGCAGATCATGCAGGCAGGCATTGGCGTTGGGCGAGGAGTTGCGTCAGTCCTAAGTCCTATGGGCTACGCCGTGCTCCTGGCCTCGGTCCTGCTGCATATACATGTGTACATACGTTTTTCCGGACTACGCATCGATGGCATCGGTGCGATAGCGAAACACTGAGAAACTAAAGTATTCTAATTATACAAATGCTAATGCGCTTGCTAGCTTGGGTCAATGTTAATGTTAATGCTAAAACTCACACGCTCACCACTGAAACATTTGTGCCAAGCCAGGGAGGGAATTTGGACCGCAGCGGGGAGGAGTAGATGAGTGGTAGAGGAGTGGCAATTAAAGTTAATTTAGTTTAGTTAAAGTTTAAAGTTAAAGTTTGAAGAATTGACATTTGCAAGAAGCCGAAGGGGGTGTGAAATTTTATGATTAGGACACAAAAACTGCGACGATCGGTTTAAAACCGCAAAAAAAAAATATTGAAACCTTTTTTGATTAACCTTAGCTATAATATTTATTTGTTTTGTATGTATGCATGTGACGAGGGAGAGATAGAGAGAGAGAGGAGCATCCTTGTTACCTGAAACGGAAACGGAAACACGAATAGGGCCCGAGTCTCGTTACACTTCCGGGTAACGATCTAGTGACTTTTTAGGATTTGCAATACTTACACAATATTTTTGTACAGCCAAGCGTACTTAACGTAACGTACTGGTTAGTGTAACTGGAGAATCAGAGGGGTTAGAGATCGAATGGGCACGCGAATTATTTTATATACACTAGACCAAAGCTTAGAAATACACATGTGTACCAGCGCCACACCATACATATGAAACTTACTCTTACGAAACTACGCCACATCAACTTGGAGCAGAACCGAAACGAGAACTGGACAAATCGGGGGAGCGGAGGATATACACTATATATATATATTTGATCCTGCTACAATACCTGAGGAATATCGCCATAACATGCTGACCATATACACGCACCGTACGCATGCGTATGTGTTGCCCAATTGTGAGTGTAGGAATATATTTTATATATATTTTATTTAAGAATCACATAACATTAGAGCTGATCAATAAACGTGCCAATTGAAGCAATCAAGCGAATCTTATTGCTCAAAATCAAATGAAAAAAAAAGGAAAATAAAATTGAAAGTTCCATAAACAAAGTTTTGACGAGGACCTGATTTCGAATGCCGACCTTTAAGCATATACATATATACAGAATCATATATATATATAACGATATACTTAAAAGCCAGTGTCTTACATGAATATTGTCATTTTCGTTGAGTCCATGGATAAGCAAACACAAATATAAATAAACTAAACGAACAATGTGTTTTCCTGGTGGATTCGAAACAAAGTTCGGGTTTTGTATACTTTGGTTCCTTTTTTATTTAATAAATAAAGTTGATTTCGTGTGTCTTTACAAAATACAAAAATTTACAATCAACAGAGACTTGAATTACTCGATTTCCTTTTGAGAAGATTGGAAAAAGTAGACAACTTAATTCTAAACTAAACTAATGCCGTCCGATCCCCAGCAGCACTAGGAGCGTCGAGCCCAGCAACGTCCAGCCCAGGAGCAAACTGCAGCTCGCAGATCCTGATCCTGCCGCGGAAGTGGAGCTCTCCGGCGCAATGGCGTCCAGGGAATGTTCGGCAATGGAGACCTTCGTGTAGACCACGGAATTGGAGGGCACAGCCAGGCAGTGGTAGCTGCCAGCGTCCTGGGGACTCGCCTTCAGAATGGTCAGATCGTGATTGGGGTCCAGCTTGAAGTTGGACAGCACCAGGGTCTTGCCATTGGCAATGATATTATCGCCGAAATACCACAAGATCACGCTCTCTGCCAGCACTGTAAGGGATATTTTTGGTATTATTAGAATGATTTTATGGTGGAAAGTGGACTCTAGGACTTACCCTTGCTGTCCAAATCGCACTTCAGGACCAAATCCTCGCCTCGTATACCCGTTGCCGTCAGGGTTTTATTGACTTTCTCGCTGGGACTCGTGGGACTTGTGGCTTTGGTCTGTGGAGAGGGTGCACTGTCGTCATCGTCATAGGTGAAATCGTCATTCTGCATCTCTTCCTCGGTTAAATCTTGGGGAAAGGATAAAACTGTAAGAAGAAAGAGAAATTCAATTAGAATATTATGGTACTCAAATTAAATTTTAGAAGAAAATAATCAAATCTCTTACAAAATCAAAATCTTTAAAAAGATCATTTTAAAGTATTTCTTTAAACAAACATTGTTTGGTTTCAAAATTTCGTGTATTTAGCCCTTAATGCTTCCCATCTAGCACATAAAAGCAATAGCTTAAAAGATCTTCTGAAATCATCGGATTGTTTATAATGCCTTCGCACCCAGGGGGTCACATCAGCCACCACATTTAGTCGCTGGGTTAATTAAAGGAAATTAAATGGAAATCGAAACCATGGCAAGCTGCTGCTGTTGTTATTAATGTTGTTGCTTTAGCAGTGTGCATTAGGCCATCATAACTGTCTGTATTTGTGTTTGTTTTTGGCTTTATCATTTTCGCAGCTCAAATTCATCAAGGGAATGCTAGGGTAGAGGGGACAGCTGCACTGATGATGGGTTAAATTAAAGGCTGGCAATTCGCATTTACAGTTTTCCTTTTGTTGTTCGCTTCTCCCCAGAAGCCAATAAATACACAGAGAAAAATTATATAAATATATATACATACATTATATATTATAAATAAATTGGGTATTTTTAAGAAGGAATATTAAAATTTAATTATATTTTTTGAATAAGAGGAAATGTTGTGAAATAATAATAAAATTGCATAAATAGAACCCTTTAGGGCCTAAGTAGTCAGATATAATTAATTGTTAGAGTATAAAACTAGTTTAAAATGGCTAGATATAAAAAAAAAAACAATAACTAAAATGTTTGTAATATTGTTAATAATACTTTGTTGAGAAATTAAAAAGTCTAACTTAAGAAATAAATTACAAATTAAATAAATAAGAGTATTCGCAAGCCAGATTAATTAATATTGTACAGTTTTAAACCCAATAAATTAATTTTTTATAATTTAAATTATTTTTTGAAATAAAATTTTCACTTCTGGTTATCTCTTTTTTTTACTAAATTATTAAGGACTTTATTCTTTCAAGTGTATTTACATACTCATGTGCATGTGTACAAACATATTTTGTGGAAAACATTTCGGTGAAATGGGGTCACATGAAAACCGAAAATTAAAATGAGCGAATGCAGAGAAAGAGGGAAAACAACAGTGCCTAACCCAACACCCTACTCCTCCCCCTCGCTATCGCTGCGTCTCCCTCTCACTCTCACTCCCGGGGGTTCTGCCTCCTCCTCCTCCCACCCTCCTGCGCTTGGGCGATCGCCACACCCACATGTAACGTGCTGACGGAAAGGAAAACTATACCAACTAACCAACGTCAGAGAGAGGAGAACGGCGACGCATTGGGCCACTTTTTGTTTTTGGTGGTGTCACCGATGGACACACACACGCCGCCGAATTGAAAGCATTTCACAACAATGTCCATTTTCATAGTGCCAACTGCAACACGCATACACGTCAACAGAGGAGTGCACTGCAAACAAAATAGTGGAGCTTCTTTAGAAACTAAAATAATTGGGGAACTCAAACAAATAAACAATAAATGCAACGAAAGGTAATAAAAGAGGTAAAGTTAATAAAAACAAAGTAAATATAATAATAATCATGGAAAAAATTTATAGCAGATTTATTTGTTTATTAATATAAAGAAAGGTAATAAAAGAGGTATTATTAATAAAAACGAAGTAATGATAAAAATTATGAAAAAGATTTATATAAATTTTTCTTTAATTATTAATAATTTAAATAAATAAATCCATGTCGAAAATAATTAATAATGTAGAAAATGAAAGTCCTTAAAAAAAGAAATTTCTCTGCCGGATCTCTGACATTACACTACCATATATAGCATGTAAAAAATATCAGAATATAAACAATCAAAAAATCAATTTGTTTGTTCTAAAAATATTTAAGTATATTTTTTAAAAGAATTATGGTTAAGTTAATGATGAGGAATGCTTAATATGATATGTAATATTACCCATTCCTCATCATGAACTTAACAATAATTCTTTTAAAAAATATACTTAAATATTTTTAGAACAAAGTTTTACTTTATTTTTATCCCATTTTTTTCTTCGTGTACAAAGTAAAACACCGCACACACCCTCGTAAAAAGGGACAGTTTAGGTCGGATGATTGTGAAAAGTTTAAATTTACATTTTGTACATTTGCTTTGGCCGCTTGTTTCTATGAGTGTTATGGCCAGTTTTTCATCGTTTGCTCAGTGTTGCGTGCTAAAAAAAACACTTAATTTTGGACAAAACAACAATTCTCCCTGGGCTTCCAACTCGAATTCCGATTCCGTTTTCGATTCTCCAATTCCTGCCAAAAGGAAAATGATCTTTCCCTCTATTTTTTCGGGTTTTAAGTCCACCAAAAATGCACATTCACTCACGCGCATTCGCTCTTTGTCGTAAACTTAAGCCATAAAAGAAATTTATTCTCGTATTTTACATTGAACCAAAAGACACTGAAGCCAACTGAACTTATGTTGGATGCTTTCCGCCCCACAAAAAAAAAAAATAAAAGAAAACAAAAGAAGAAGCCATTGAACCGGGAAGATAAGCGCAGTAGAGCCAAGCACAACAATCGCAATGAAAGTTTATTTTATTTGCGGATTTTTTCAGAAGAATCGAATTTGTTTTTTTTTTTAGCTTCCGATAAACATAAACGATAAGGAACTTGGTAAATATACTTCTTTGGGGATGGAAATTCAAAGTACATGTAAAAATAAACAACTTGAAAAGGGATTTGCTGGATATTTGTTATATCTTTCTGATTGCTGAATAAAATCTTAAGATCCCTGTGGGGCCCAAAACTTTGAAAAATATATTCAGCATGGGAATAATTAGTTTTAAAAATTTTTCAATTTTACACCCAAAGGAAATATAAATATTAAACTATTTTTCAAGCTAAAAGTATAAGCTTTTAATGAAATACCCCTTGAAAAGATATACAGAGATATTGCAATGAAAAGATTAAATCATTTAAGGCCTTCATTTATAATTCCATTAATTTCACTCTGGCACGGTAGGAAGGTACCTTCTAACCTCTAATTTCGGGCTCACATCCTCCCGAAACGATCTTAGCCCCGGATTATGTACGCTTTCGTGTTCTCCCTATCTCAGGGCAGATAAAAGTTAACCCTTGTTCCTGGCCCATTTTAATTGCTACTCAGAATTAGACCGACAACAATTTATCATAACCATGATTCTGGAAATATAAAAGACAGAGCGCTGGAAATGCATTTTTCAGCTAATAACCCAAAGCCACAGGCCAAAGTTAAGTCAGAGTAGTGTATAGTGCCAGTCACTCCCTACCCCGTCCCATCCGCTCATTTACCTTTCCCCTAGCCCATGGCTCGGGAATCATTCAAGTGCAGCACTTTTGTTGTTGGTTTTACTACCTGTGATAAGGCCCGGAGGAAATTAAGAGCCAGGCCAAAGCCGCGGAGGGAGCGAGCTCTCTGATCTCTGATCTCCTTTCCGAATGTTTTCAGGTTTGTCCAGCCGGGTTGGCTCTGTTCATCCCCTCCCCTAAACCGGACACTGGGAGAAATTTAATATGAATTTGTTTTTAAGAAAAAGTGTATAAATAAAGTGTGTCTATATGCCTAAATTCGCTATTAAATAGTAAAAATATAATTTTATTAAATTTTTTAAATGAACATCTTTACAATTTCGACACAGAAAACTTTACAATAAGAGTTTTTGTTTAATACTATATGATATATAATACCATCCAAATCTCTTTAAATATATTTTTTTACATCGAAGCTTATGATTCCCAACGGGTTTAAGCTTAGATTAAAGATAAAGTACCAAGAAAATTAGCAATAGTTAGCAAGTAATCTGATGAGTGCTATATTATTTTATTTTAGAATAATCCTATACTATCTCCCACATAAATTATAATTTTCCCTTAATTTTCCTACTTAAATTACAATTTACCACCAATTTTCCCGAGTGCACTACGTGTCTGACCAGTCACCGCTTTCTAGAGGAGAAAAGACCTGGCCAAGGGACCGACTCTGCGTTATATGAGCCGAAAATTGTTTGTGCGTCGGCACAGGAGGATGAGGAGGAGGAGGAGGAGATGGCTTTGTGCCTGCCTCTGTCTGAGTGAGTATCCGTGTCCGTGTGTGTGGCAGATAGAGACATGAGGCGAAGCGGATAATGATAATGGCATTCGGGTTCTGTGAAAGCGATCAGGTTACGGCCATGGAGGACCACGGATCGAGAGGCGAGAACCTCATAAAGCGACTACCTACGCACATTGGGCAAGGGCACTTTAAAAATTGAAATTGGCCAGGAGCCCAAAGGGGAACTCGGGGCCCAGGAGCAGATGTGCAGCATTGACAGATGCCGAAAATAGCAAATTATTCGCAAGCGTGTGCCGGTCTATGGCCAAAGGGATTGCAGACTAAAAACTCATTTGGCAGCTGTCGTTGGTTGGCTAAAAACTAATTGAGGATTTAAAAAGAGAATTGTATTCTAGAAATGTTTAAAATATGCAAATGCTCTGCGCCGCACACACGCATGTTCCAATAATTTCGACCTCCCATTACCCTAATCGATTTATTTCCATTTCCATTTGCCTGATCCCCCATGTGAGCTGCGGCATCAAGTGGCCGCAATAAATTTCGATTTTTCTATGATCCAAACAGATTCTAGAAGCACTCACGAATGTATGTGCACTTTCTTTATGCGCGTTTCCAAAAACAGAGAACATTGATTTCACTTAAACGATTTTTCCCCAGCGCCCTCGATCGGGGTTTCTTTAGGCCGGGAGATTTTCCCCAGTGGCCGCTGCACGTGTCTGCGGCAAGTGCCATGGATTTGGGTTCGGAATTGGTATTGGAATTGGATTCGAAATTGTGCGGGCATAGTGCCAGTAGTTGCTTGGGATGGCCATATGCTATATAGTCGAGGCGCGACTTCGACTACGCCCAACGCATATTAAAAGGCTTCGGGGGCAGGGCTCGAGTGTGTGTGTGTGTGTGTGTCGTGGTTCCTAATTAATATGCGGCACTCCTTTCTTGTTCTTCCCTAGCAGCCATCTATCCATCCATCCCAATGCCTCCCTCCGCTCCTCTATTAACCGCTTGGGTTCGTTTCGATTTGGGTTGGAGTCAAAGTTTCAATTGGAATTTTAGCACGCAGCAGAGACGGAACATAATGAAGTATGCCGTTAAGAATTTGTTAACTGCTTTGGCCGCCAAACAGAAGAAACCCAAAATAAATACATGTTAATAAGTGTGGAGACAGGTTGGACATTTATTGGCTGTAAAGCATTTTTCGAATTTCAAAGTCTTTGTAAATGAAACTGTTGAAAATTGCAATGTTTTGGGAGTGTTTTGAAATCACAAGCATTAAATCAATTTGTTAAGGTGGCAAAAAAGATAGAGGAAGGTAAACTTTGAAGGTTTTTAAAATATTATGGCAATCCATAAAATGTATAAGTCAAGGAGGTTAAAAAATAAAAACTATCATTATTTTATAGATTTTCCCAAGTTTGAATTCTTGGAGAATTTTGAAATAATATTTTCTAAAATGCGTTCCTTATAGTTTATCAGTTCTTTTAACCTCATTAAATAGCTATAAAAACATATTTAAAAATTTCTTACAAATATAAATAAACTTAATAAAGAACATTGAGTACTAATACTTTCATTCTGTTAAATAAAAATCTTACAAAAAGGCATACTACAACATAAGTTTTACTTTATTTTCCAAGACTTTAAGAACCCATACATTGTACATAAGCTCTCAAGATAAACATTCCAGAGATTAATCTGAAATCGCGGCATTCCAAAGCTGCAAAATAGCTAACATTGCTTGATCGGTTTCCTTCAAGTACACTCGATCAGCACTTCTGCTCCTCTTGATGGATCGTAAATTCTGGAAATACTTATATGCCAAGCCGGGGAGAGCCGGAGCATCTGCGGCTTTTTAACTTTGACTTCTGCCTGCCACTGAATCACCAGTTGGCTTCTCCATTATCGTGCCGATGATCAGCGCTTTATGTGCATGTACCGAGCCATGTACAAGTAAGCTATATATTCATTATATATATGTGTATGTTATGTACGATCGTGCCCCACTTGAATGGTGCTGCACCAACCGCACCCGCTTGAAATGCCCGCACTCCGCACGACGCGGACAACAACTCATTCAGCGGCAGGCAATTCGCCAGCGACGCTAAGTAAATTGATTCTTTAATTGTCGAGAATTGGTTACGAGTTGGCTTAACTCGCTCTTGCCGGCACAGAGAGTCAGTCCCCCGATGTCCCCTCCCGTTTGCCCGGCCACCCACTCCACAAAGCCCCCATCTGTGCAGTAGTGCAAGCGAATCGAGCGAGTACATGAATACCATGCCATGGTATGGCGAACAGACAGATCGTATGAATGAGTCACCATGGTCCAAAATAAATACCCGGGCCTTCGTCGAGCAGGAATTTCTGCACAGACAAGGGCAGGGCCCTCGCAACGCGCCACTCCCACCTCTGCTCCCTCTTGATAGGTTTATGCCTTGCATTATTCTTGATATAAAGATTATCTTTTCAATATTTAAAGTTAAAACTTAAAAGAAAAAAGTGTTAAGCTTCAAACTGGTAAACTGTTAAGCATCTTAGTTTTAAATATAATATGTATTATTCTTGCTAACTTATTCATGAATCTCTCAAGTACCTGGTTTTCCTCTTGGTAATTAATTTAATTTCATGAAAAATATGATCAAAAGAGTATCTTTTTTTTTAACATTTAATATAAGAAATTATGAAACTTCATTCTGATAGTCATCTTATTCTTAAAAATAATACCTTTCTCTCTACTAATTCATGAATTTCTCAAATTCCTGATATACCTCGCATAAACTTGGTTCTTATGTTAGGCCACCTTCTCTCCCTCGCATTTCGAGCCAAACCAAATCTTTTTTTATGCTTCTCGCTTCTCGCCATATTCGCGGTCATTTGATGCCTTCTTTTTTCTGGGGCTATGGTTCTGGTTCTGGTTCTTTTTCCCGGGCATTCAATTCGCACCACAACATTCCATGAAATTCAATCCCCAATGCGGAAAAAGCGAGGGAAAACAAGGCACTCCTGCACAAAACAAAAAATAACCAAAAAAAAAACAACAGAATTTGTTCTACAAAATCGGGACACTTGGAAAATTTGCTGAATGTTAAAGTTTCTAAGAAATGCTTGTAAAATGTAGTCAAATTCGATATTTAACAAGGAATTCAAATTTCAAAGCTTGGTTTTTTTTAGATATACGACTCTTGAGGAATATGCCACAAAGTATTAGGATGTCTTCAGAAAAAGCTAACTACAAACTTATGAAGAAGCTATACAAATTTGTATAGAAAATTCCAATGGAAAAACAAGTTTGACTTGAAACAAAGTGGATATTTTGTCTTCAATTTGTCTGCTGAAGATTTGTAAAAGATTACTACTTGGTTTGGTCTGTAAAAATACAATCTTATTTATTATTTCAGTTTCATTTAGCAGTTTAATTTTTTTAAAGAATATATATGTCTTTGAATTAATAAATACTTTATTATATAACAATCAAAGATATTTCTTATACAACTTATTACTTCGCCTGAGTATCACAAATCTCTAGAGATTTCAATAGAGAAGCTGTCAGCGTCATTCACATATTACCTTCATGTTTAACCAGACATTGCTTAGATACCTGTTTATATCAAGAAATCAAGCATTTAAGCTTGCAAAATCTACAATGGTAATTGACGTTTAAGGAATTTGCAACAGCGTCATAATTGTTTGGCAAGCATTTCAAGACTATACGCCCGGCTTTTCTCTCAGTGATTAGACTTGTTGTTTACCCATGTCAAGCGCAGTCGGACATCTTTGGAATATTAAGTAAATATGGTAAATATGTGGACTGAGCAAACATAAATTCCTGGCGAAACATGTCAGCGGATCAGAGAGGAAACTGCCTTTCTTATGTATGGTATATAGAAACAAGCCCACCATTTCGCAATCCAATCAATCTGATGATAATCGCATTGTTTATGGATTGGGGTAGGCAAACAAATGCGAAAGGGGTTCCAGGTGATCACACCAAGACCAATAGTGTTCTCACGCTTCTTCGACACGCTTCTTTAGGGGAATCGGTCTACCTAGCGGTGAGTCGAGGGGCTAATTAATACAGGACCCCGATCGGAATCCGAAGCCGAAGCCGAATCCGATACCCAACCCTCCTGCTGCTCCTATTGATCACGGGTTTGTTTTTGCTCATTTCCTGGCCGCTACAACAATGGGAGAAGTCTGGAATAATTAACAGCCGTAACCGATTTGGAATCACAAATGGCAAAAAGCAGCACCGCACCGCACCCCTCCCTCGAAACATTTCCTACTGCCAAGCGCCTGAATGAGCGAGGAAAACTCGCATGCCATTCATCGAACGTGATAAATAACTGAATTAATGTGACGGCCTTTATACAATAAATTATTAAGTTTACTGTTCGAAGCCACTCGCTGTAAGAAAGTGCAAAAATTACCAAGTAATAAAAACATTAAGATACACTATCCATACAGTAAGAAAAATGGCAAGAAATGCGGAAACATCTCGCATATATTTAGCAAAATGTCAGCAGAGACAAGATCTGATAATGAATCACTACAAAAAGGGGCTAGTGGGAATCCTAATCGGTCATCATCGTTTAAATGATTCATTTGGTTCATAAAAATCCCCGAAATTCCATCTCTTATTTGCATAGATAAATATTATAAGAAAAATTAGTCACTTGTTTATATATTTGTTTGTGTTTGAGCATATGAAAAATTATATTTTTGAACTGAAACATATTTCTAGTTATAATTGGATTTTATATATATGAAAGATTGTGCAAAATGCTTGTGAAACAACATATTTTAACGAATAGGAATTATTAGGAATTTTAGTTTTGTGTGAGAAAATTATACTTTTTTTAAACTAAAAATAAATATTATTAATTATATATATTCATAATTTCCAGTGCACGATTATGATGGGTTCGAATGTAGGTCAAAATTGGTTTGAAAAATTCCAGCCCCGCGGCACTATCATCCCAACGGCCTGACTGACTGACGCCCAACAATCACATCGATTTATAGTAAATTCCTGGGACTGCACTTCAAAATCCCAGTCCGAATCTGATCCATTGCGATTAGTGGCGGGACTGACTTGATTTTTGTATTTTTTGGGGTCGCCCCCTCCCATTTCGATTAGATTATTTTACGGTTGCATCAAGCTTAACCCCAGAAGGCACTTACCCGCGGAGCAGCCCACGATCAGTAGGAGTCCGGCAATTAGCAGCGATCGTCTGGACATCATTATTTATTTTTTATATATATTTTATAAGTATGTTTTTTATTTATTTATGGGGAGTACACTCGTCGCCGGTCTGAGCCTGAGTAGGTATCCAATACGCAGCGTTTTGGGCTTTTGTTCGATGCTGTTTCGAAATCTGTGTCACAGCGCGACGATTGATTTCTGGTGACCTTTTCGATTTTTCGATGAAATTATTGCCGCGTAATTATGTTGACGTTGGAGCGTTCCAATTTCCGGCCAGCACTGTCAGCACCTTTCTCCAGGGGGAATCGCTATTGTTATTGATGGGAAACTATTCTTCTGGATCTCGGACTTTATGGCCCGGATTATTCTACAGAGCGCGCACACACAAGATCACCGGGGGGAGGATGGAATAGTATATTTTTCAATTTCGATTCGAAATATAACCGTCTGTTCGGGGCGACGTCGGAAAGAGAAGTGAACGCTGGATTTTAACACTGAATTGGTATAATGCTTGCAGCTAGCTCGTCGAAGAGAGCGCTGAGTCCAAGAGAGAGCATAAGCCCAAGCGAAGAGCGGACTTAAGAGCGCATGACTATGTTATGTGGCGCGAAATAATTTTATTTGAAAACATTCTTTTCACAAAAGGGGTTGTATTTTTAGAAAGAAAGCATTTCCTGGCCGTAAATATGAATTAACGGATGTGGGCCGCTGAAAGTGTGGATTGTGCCTAGAAAAACTATGGTAATAGGTAAGGTAAAGAAAATTCGTACTTTTTGCAGAATGAAAACAAAAAAATTCTGGAAAATATGATTAAAAGAAGCTGATTTACGTAAAAAAATATATATATATTTAAAAACAAAAAATATTGTTACATTTTTGAGAGCTAAAATCAGATACATTTGAAAGATACATTTTATTATATTGGAGAAGTATATAAAGTTTATAAACTTTATTTATTCACGAATAATGATTCACATTTTTTTAAATATTTTATTTCTTAATCAGCTGTTTTCATAAAAAAATTTGTATTTATACATTATATATTAAGTTATAAAATGTATAACTTAAGTTCATAAGTATTTTTGTTTCCCAAGCAAAATGTTAATTTTAGTTTTCCATTTATCTCAGCAATAAAAACTAGTTTTATCTCTTTCAAAATGAAAAACAATAATAATATTTAATTGAACTGGTTTCGCGAAAGCCCCAATTAATTAGCAATTAAGCAACGAAATGCAATTTAATTATTCCACATGCTTGCGCTAAATTCCTGCAATTGCTGAACAGCACATGTCCATGGATTCCCCACTCTTAACCCCTTTTTTCCCCCTTCAATTTTCTTGAAGAACAGAACTTCAGTTGCAGCACAAGATTCGCGGAAATTTATTTGCATCCCCCGGAGACAATTTGCTTGATGCAATTGCGGCTTTTTCTCAGGCCTGCAATGAAGCCCGGCATGGGAAGTTAAAGCCGCAGCCGTGATTTCCTTGCGGCATCCGAGGGGTTAAGGGAACACCCAATGGAGTAAGGCGGAGTGGAGTGATGCAGAGTTCCTCCGCCGGCGACGTTTGTTTATTTGTCAGTGTCTGATGACGCCTACATCGCCTCAGATACGCGCTCCGAGATACAGATACTTGGCGCAACAGATGCAGTAACAATTTATGAGTGCGACAGCGTCCGCATTAAATGTATCTACATGCAACATTTGCACTGTACAAACAAACAAACAATTAAAATTAATCTATGAGCATGAAACAAAGTGCCTGGCATTATGCATTGCACAGATAGATCTCTTTGAGGCTCTTGTATGCGTTACACTGAGGGAAAGTATCTCCAAGGATCACTCAAATAAGAGTGGGTTAATTGACTTGTGCAATGCAAAATCCCCTGGTTTATTTAAAATAGATTTAAAATATGTTCACACACCAAAAACATTAAATTTAAAAATACAGACAAAAAATTGCGACTGCAAATTATATTAAATATACAGTTTTCTAAGAAGTTAAGTTTTTTTAAATAAAAAAAAAAGTAAGCAATAAGATATTTTAGTTCACAAGCTCCCTGTTTTTTTTTTTTTTTTTTGTTTTTTAATTATTTATATTTATATTATTACTGATTTTGATCTGCTAAACTCTTAAAAAGGCTTTTTTTCTCATTCTACCTTACAGCCCTCCCATTAAGGTGATTTTTTTTCAAGTGTCTGTGGTAAGATGTTTGTGTTGTCTTCTGTTGGGTGCCAAGCTTGTAAACATCCGCAAATTTAGAACAATTCCAAGGGGCCTGTATTTCCACAGAGCAATGGGATTGAGAATAGGCGTGGATATTAATCAAATATTTATATTTACCCACACCCAGACTAGCACACTCGCACTGGAACACGCACACACGGGAATGCACACAGCGAGATTTCTGATGGCGACCGCGGTGCATTCGTTGAATTTCCTAGAATTCCATTCTTTTGAAAACAAATTAATCAAACAACAAGGGCGACAACAAAGCTAAAAGCCAGCAGAATGGATGCATGGAGATGCTGACAGCATGAAAATTTCAGAATTTGAGTTAGAATCCCCAAAGAAAATTGAAATGTTCCAAGAGGCGCGCAGACGCAGACTCAGACTCGCTGCATTGAATGCTTAAGAGAGAGCTTCCACTCGCGTCGAAGAGAGCGCTGGCGGCCAAGCCCAGTGGGGGAGTGTGAGGAGGAGAAGGAGGATGAGGGTTGGCTGCAGATTGCACCAACTGCAAGGGAATGCTGGAAAGTGGAATTGACCTAGGCGCTGTCCCGCTCTCGCTCGGACTCCTTGCACCTCGTGCTTTGCATGCTAAATGGGAAATTAAGTTTCCTTCGCGGTACGATTCCGACACATTTCTGGATTTCCAATTGGGCACCACTCCTGCGAATGTGTTCTATGAGTCATCTGCTCTCCTTCGCCGCCTTCGGTTATTATGCTGGCTCTCTGCTTCTTCCCCATCTTTCCATTCCCCATGCCAATTCCCATGCGCAAGCAAATACAGTGGAACTGCTGGGACAGCAAAATTCTAGATTGCAAATCTTAAAAAGGTTTATAGAAATCGGATATGACAATAAAGTTTTTAAATTATATATTTAACTTTAAAGTTGTCGAGGTTCTTACCGAACTATTACATCTTATTAGCAAAATAACCTTTAATCTTATAATAAAAACCCTATACAACTTTAGATCTTGGCACAAAATAATACTTAGTTTTTATTGGCTTACCTTTCCACCTAATTTAAATTAGATAACTCTTAAAAGCACTATTTAAATATCTCTATAAATACTGGAACTGCCTTACTGGCGAAAAGTATGCAATAATTTTGCAATTTGCAAGTCCTTCGATCTGATTGGAAAATGTATCTAATAAAATAATTAAAGTTTTAGAGGTTTAGATCAGAATGGAAATGTACTCCTTGGTAGAACTTCGGCTTTGATTATTCTTCCTCCATTTTTTGCCTTTAACATGCTCCGGTTCCTCGTAATCCCGCTCCACTGCACTATGGGGAATTTGGCCATTTTGATGGTATTTAGTCATTTTATCAAACTTAAAATA
>JAEIIJ010017578.1:0-21332 GCA_018904815.1 Drosophila ogumai | reverse complement strand
ACTTCATGTCTATTGGTTTGATAGTTGGATGGATCAACTGATGCTGTTCTGGATCGAAGCCGGCACTATTTATACCTCTCAACGGATCTGGGTTTATCCATATCAGCGTGAGAACCTTTGCTTAACACAATGCCAGATGATCCATATTGTCTAACCAAACTAACGAAAACCGGGCTAACCAAATAACAATTGGCGAAAAACTATGCCTACCACAAGACAGTTGTTCAAACATTGAAGATATTTATTTTTGGAAGTACAATGTGGCTGGAGCCATGTGGATGCTATTTTGATGTTTCAGCTGTTGATATTAATACACGCACTTTCTAATTATATAAATAGATCTTTGCGAATACAATGTCACAAGGAGTAAAATATAAAAATAAATAAATTATATTAAGAAGAATTTGTATAATATGAAGACAACATTTACAATGTACTAATGCTCAAGTCAGAAGATGAACAAATATTAATAAGTTCAGAAAAAGTATCTTATAACTGAAACACTACGATATTTAAATTTAGTTTAAAAGCAAAGAATTTTAAAAATATGCTTGTTTTTCTCTATATAATTAACAATAAATAGCTTGGGCCTTAAGGTTTTCTTGTATACACTTTAAAAAAGAATACATTACGAAGATAAATAATTTACTGTAGAAAATAATCCTGTGACTACCATTTCTTCTAGATCTTAGTTTTAGGTTTTTTTTTTATAAATATTTATTTTTGTTTTAAAACTGCCTATTAGCTTGGCCTAGTTTTAAAGACAGACTCTGTGACTTAAATCATATGGCAGTCTGCGTAAAGTTCTCACGCTGATGTGGATTTTTTTCCATATCCGCCAGATGTTTGCTCAGCCTTACCTCCCCGGAGGTATAAATAGTGCCAGCTTTGATCCAGAACAGCATCAGTTGATCCATCCAACTAACTAACTAACTATGAAGTTCACCTGCGCTCTGCTCCTGTTAGCCTCCGTGGCCTGTGTCCTGGTGAGCCTCTCCAGTGCGGCCAGTTCCACGACCACAACAGAAGCCACTTCGGGCACCACCACCACCACGGCAGCCTCTTCGTCCTCGGACACCACCACCACCACTACGGCCTCCTCCTCGGACAGCACCACTTCCACCACAGAGGCCTCATCCTCTTCGTCGGGCAAGAAGAAGCACGTAATCCACTACAAGCGGAAGGTCCATCGCCCCAAGAAGATCACAAAGACCCGTCGCAACAGGAACCGCAGCGGTTAATTACTTTTAAACACACTTCTGATTCCGACCCGGTTATACTTATCTCTGACTTTGTGAATAACTCTTTAATAATTATATTAAATATTTATTGTAATTTATGTATAATCTAAAAAAGCTTAAAATGAATTAAAAATTATTCTAAAAACGAAAGGAAGCTTATTTTGGCAACTTGTAATTGGAGGCCAAAAATGTTTAATTTTAATTCGGAAATATTTTTTTTTTTTGCTAGAGATATAAAATGTTTATACCAACAAAAATATTACCACAATTACTTAGACTTTCCTTAATTACAGGTCTCCACTGTTACTTAGACTTTCCTTAAAATCCTGCAATTACATAAAATCCCTTTTGTGGATTGTAAATCGACTTGCAGCTCTCCACAATTTACTACTTTACTCTCCCTCTACAGAAAGTTAATACAGGTCTCCACTGTTGCTAACAGGCGACTGTTAAGTAAGCCCTCAGAAAAGTCCAACGATAGAGAGAGACAGTTTAAAATCGAGCAACAAAGAGGGCATGAGAGCCGTATAGATAGAGAGCAAAAGTCAGAAACCGGGGGTTCGAGTCCGAGTTCAACCGAAAGGCGAGGATAAAGCGGGAGAGGAGTCTAGGGGGCAGTCGGTTTGTGGTTTGGGGGAGTGTCTGCTGCTCCACTGCAGCTTGGCTCCCTCGGAGTGCAGGACGATGACGACCGAGCAGACCCAGGACCGACCCCACCCAAGGACCCACCGGTTAAGCGGGGAGGAAACCTGCCTACAGCCGGGGTCCTTGCAACTGCAACAATAAACGGGGCTGAGATGCGGCAAGGCTGCTGCTCTGCTGGCGGCGGATTGGTTGCCGGGCTTAGCGGTGTGGCTGTGAGTCCTTCTGCCGAGCACCCACCAGCCATGCCCACTCCACGCCCTTCCCCAGAGCTCGCCTCGCGGCCTGCACAAGTGCAAGGATTGCGTCGCCACTGTTTGGCTTTTGCAGGGAGAAAAAAAAATGTTGAAATTAATAAATTAGTAAATTTAAAATATATAATTTTTTTAAACTAAAATGAAATAATCAGGTCTTAAAAAGGGGAAAGTAACACTAAGTCCTTTTTCTGGTTTCAAAAATAGTAAATTAAATTAATCTAAAAAATTATTAAGAGCTTTTAAAAAAATGTATAAAGCACCTAGAAAATTATTTTATTTAAGGAAACTACTCTTAAAAGCTTCTCGAATTTTTCTCTAAAATTTTCTGGGAGCCTTTAGAATTTTGTAGAAGTCTCTACAATTTTCTTGTATTATTTTTTTTCAGTGTTTAGTTGTTCCTGCTTCCTCCCGCTATTTCTGTTTCGGTTTCTGTGCCTGCATCGTTGCAGCATCGCTGTTGCTGTTGTGTCTCGCTTCCGCCGGCTGGAAAGGGATTGGAATGAGATGGAAATGGGCTGGAATGGGTTGGCTCGTGGGGGCTCGTTCGTTGGTTGGGTGGGCGGGTGGTGGTTAGGTGTACGGATGGACTGAGGGTGGCTGGTGTGCCTGCCTGCCTGCCGTGTGCCACTTTGGCCATGTTCGTGGCCGTGGCCGTGGCCTCGACTCATGCGCTCGTTCTCGTTTCTCCCTGCAGCTTCACAACTCAACTCCAGCCAAGGCCAAGCCGGCAGAGGACGACGACGTCGCCGGCGATAATGTGGCACAATGACATTGCCATTGAACTAGGTCGAGGACGTGTTCCCTTTTGGCCACCGTCACCGCTGCCGTTTGTTTGGTTAATGTTTGCCTCCATCTTGGTTGCCTGTTTCTCGTGGGTGGTGGTGCCATTGGTCGTGGTTTAAGATGAGGTTGAGGATAAGGTGCTGCTACCAACCGGGCTTCTGTCTTCCGGGGAGAAATGTGCGAAATGTGACTGTGGCACACACAGAGATGGAGGATGGTATGGTATTTAGCGAAGTGAATTAAGCGGTTATTAGCTTGGTTAGGTTAGATTTAAGCTTTGATTGGAACTTGTTTGTATTAATACTTGTTTTTTAAAGTAAAATACATTTAAGGAAAAGATAGTTGACATTGTCAGGAAAGGGTCAGAGGAAAATATAAGAGTTCAAAAACTTAATTTACTTAAAAGAACTACAGAAATATGTCATGATTTACATTTATAAAGGGTTAGTTAAGTTAAATTTAATGCATAAAAAAAATATTCATGATTGTAGAGCTTGTAACTTATTCCTGAACTATTTCTTAATATTTTGTTTATTAATGTATTAATATATTTATTATATTTAATTATTTATGTAATTTATTAATTAGATTTCACTAAAACCCATAATTAAATTCTTCCACCAACTAAAAAGCATAAAATAATAATCTAATTCCTCTCCTTCCCATCAGTTTTCCCGAAGAATTAACTAATCAAAAACTTAAGTAACAATTTAAGTGAAAATATATCTCCAATCAATTGAGGTTTATTTATTATTTATTTCATTAAAAATGCATTGATGACATCTAAGAAGTGATTTCTTAATCATCATTTTTCCCTTTGAGCAACTCAATTCAGCATCTTGGTCGTGCAGAAAGATAATGGCATTAGGCTCAATTGCCAACCAAATATGGCCGAGGATTAATGGAATTTTGCCAAAAATAAAGCCCACAAAGATGACTGGCAATCAATTAAAATGCATAGACTGCAGTCGGAGAGTCTAATGAAAGCTTTCATTCTTCTTCGACGATGTCCAGACATCCATCCAGTTTCATCTGCTGTCCGTTCCCTGGGAATCGAGCGCCGGGGGATGGCGACTACTATTATGGATGTGTCTGCGCTTTGTCTAAGTTCTTGTTTTTGGTTTGGGAACGAGTTTTATTTATTTTAATTTAAATGAAATTTATTTTATACACACATACGCCCACACAAATGCTGTGTTTTTTTGAACGGCTAGTCAAAAGCTAAGGGTTGATTTTGTACATTTTATATATGCACATGGATTATGCACCCACACACACACACACTCGCACGCACCCACGTTTAAGCCACACTTTTGTATTTATATGTACAATTGGGTGGACCTTTGTGAGTTTAAATTAGAAAATTTTAAACTCTTTAAAAGAGAAAAACATATTAAAATTATGAAAATTGGTTTGAAATTACTCATACGGCAGGTGGGACAGGTTTTAATTTTTAGTTTTAAGGAGAATTTTCTTACGAAGAAGATTGTTGAAGATTCTAGGAGAGTCTACGATTTTTAAGACTAATATTTTTATTAATAAGGAATTTAAATAAGTTATTAAATGAAATAGCATAATAATCACGTATACGCCAGGTATGACAGGATATTATCTTTGAAAAAGTGTAAACTACTTACAATACATATCAAAAATATTATGAACTTTTATTTTTAGACATTAAGTATTTAGTATTAGGTTCATTATTAAAATTTGTTTTGTATAAAGTGTTAAAAAAAAATGAATTAAAAATTATATAGAAATTATGACAAACTTGTAAGAGATTTACTAAAGTTTTACAAATCATTTTTTTTTCTAATTTTTTTAAAGATCTAATAATATTAGAATATATATTTTAATATTCAAATACTTCCCCTTAATACACGGTCCACCCTAATAGACATATTCCATATAGAAAATGCAACTAAAATGTTTCACATGCAGTTTGTTTTTGCTGTTTTATGGCCAGTGTCTGGCCTGCAATCAGCACCCACATGCATCCTTTAACCGACCCACTCTCCCTCCACCCCTGCCACCAAATGGCCTTTGCGGCAGACGAGAGACTGCAGTTGCAGTTGTTGCAACAACATTTGTTGCTGTTTGCTTTTGTTGTTGCTGCCTGCAGTCTGGCAAAATTTTTGCCATTTGATTGCATTTTCCTGGGCGGCGTTTTTGTGTGTAGAGCAGAGTTTGTTGCACTTCGCCATGAAGTTAGGTAGGTGATGCCAGCACACACACACACACACACACAAGCATACACTCGATGCAGAAAAACGCAATCACACACACTGGCAAATCCGGATAGGCCTTAGGATACTACAAAACTTCTACATACGCATTTGCACAGGACATACAAACAATTGCAGTTGTGTGTGTGTGTGTGCGTTTATGTAAAAGTGTTTTTTTTATTATATAAATCTCTATACATATTTTATAATAGATGTATACATAAAATGCCCATTTTTTAGTTTGGTTTTGCTTGCAGTCGTCTGCTAAAAATAATAACAAAATGGCCGGCCAGCCTGCCTGCCTGCCGGTACAGTTGTGCGCAAAACATCTCCCTAGGCTCGATTTTATAAATATATATATATGCATCAAGCATTCAGGACTTTGAACAAGTAACATACATTTGGGACAGCACAAGGCTTAGGGGGTTTGTAGCCTATTCCCAGGAAGGTGTCTTTGCCACGGGGGCACGAAGGAACCCCTAAGGGGTGTCTCTATTTCCTCGCTCTATTCCCTATTCTAAGTACAGTCAAACTTCTGTTGGCCAAACGATGTCTACGCGGAAATTTTGTTTTTTTAAGCCTAGCTTTTGGTATTTTTAAATAAGTTTAAAGTGTTCTTTTATTTATTTTAATATGTTAAGATCATAAAAACTAGACTATATTTTTGAACCAAAAAAAATGTTGTTTATTCAGCTTTAAACAAATTTTTAGTAATTATTCTTACCAGTTTTAATCACTTTAAACTGATATTTCAATTTTTAATTACATTTTTTTTTATTCCTATTTTGTATTATTATTTAATTAGTTAAATAATAAATTTAGTGCTGAATAACAAAGCAATGCGCTTTTAAAAGCTTCCTCAAAAACATTAAAAAATAATAATTAATAGTTTATTATTTTAATTTTAATTTAATTATTAATTTCAACCTATATTTTAACTTTTACTTAAAGCTTTATTTTAACCCTTACTCAACAAATTTTGATAACCAGATTAGGGGACAGCCTAGAAAAACCTTTATTTCAACAGTATCTAAAGCCCTAGAGACCCCTTGAACCCTCTTATACATTTTGCAAAGGTGTTAACTGAAGTATTTCAACTGTAACCTAACAAGAGCACCAAAATTGTGAATGCTTTTTTAACGCGTAACACACAAACACATACCTAACAGGGGGACATACAAAACCGTATGGACCACAGGGCGTATGAGTTCTCCTGTAGGAGTCCCTCTGCCTTTCTGCCAACTAACAACTCCCCACATTCGACCAACAGCCGAGTGGTTTGTTTAGAATTTTAGATTTTAGCGCGTTTTAGAATTTTATGAATGAATTTTTGGCGCTCGGCAGAGCACCCCATCTGTAGGGGGGCCATGGTCCCTCTTCCCACCAACCAACCAACCAACCAACCAACCAAAAAGTCCCGTCCACTCCGATTCGTTTGGCTCGGATTCACTTTTAGTTTTTGGTTAGTTTTCGGTTCCCCATTTTGCTCTATTCGGAGGGGTGTCGGCTGTGACCTTGCTGGGGTGTTCCGGTGTTGTTTAGATTTAGTTTCTATTGGGCTGCACTTCAGTTGGTCAATTTTTGCAGTTGGCACAAATCTGTACAGACACAAACACATATGGACAAGTGCCCGTAGCCCTTAGACAAAAGTCGGTCCTGTGCCCCTGTTTTTTTATTTCTTTGCATATAAGGGTATTGATTTTATGGAAATTGTCTGGAAATTGAGACTTTAAAATGGCTGCAAAATATTAAGAGGTTTGTTTTCTAAACAATAAAGCTTGCCGTGAGGTAATTTAATATTATGAATTAAATTACGACAAAAGTGAGGTACTACTTAATAAAAGGAGAGGTGCCTTGATAAAGTATTAAAAAGTTTATAAAAAGACTTTAAATAATTTATAAAAGGTGATTTTTTGTTCTACTATTAACTTAATAATTTCCTAAACAGTGAAGAGCAGCAAACCATTAACTACAGATTTGTTTAAAATATTAAATTACATTCAAAAATTGATTAATGGAAGTTGTAATAATTTCTTTGAATTTTTCAAGAATAATAGAAATTTAACTTTCACTAAGATCTCTTTCTTTGTCATAAACATTTAATATTAAATTTTCTAAATGTTTCCTAAACTAACAGAATTTCATTCCACCTAAAAACATAAACATCATTGAATAAAGATAACCATTTTAAAAGAAACCTTCGTTTATCTCAAAAAGATGCATCTGCAATGCAGTTTCTTAAGAAATCTCTACCTCACATCCTGGTAAAAATAAATCAAAATGCAATTTATATATATTTTCCTGCCCTCACTTTTATGTATTTTCCCAGTACATATGTATATGATTCACACTAAAGTTCAGCTTTTGACCCCACCATAACCCTTCTAAAATTGAAATAAACAAACGAAATGATTTGTGTGCCCGCCCTTTAAGCTAAACAAAGAGTGCTGTTGGCTGCACATGCATATAAATCACATAGGTACATAGCTGCAGTTGTGCAAACTTCTTATATACTGCAGTATTTTAATGGGTTTTATTAGGATCTCCGATGCTGGGGGCATAAAAATGCCTATTAAAAAGTGCGTTTGAAAAAAACTGTTGCATACCTGACGGCGCGCGCTCAAATTAACTAACAGGACATCGGCAAAGTGCAATGAAACGAAGAGAGCGAGGACGAGAGAGAGCAAAATGGTTGAGCTATGGACACGAGAGAACACAGCATCCTAGTGGAAAACAGAGAGAAAGCCGAAGCGTGGAGAGAGTGAGGTATTTGCCGGCGAGAGAACAAACACAAAAGCGAAAGCGAGGCGCCGGTATAGGTGCTGCGAGAGAGGGTGGAGTATATATATGTATATTCACTCGTATTCGTATGTGTGTGTGTGCTTGTCGCATTGTCGGCAATTTAAAGAGTAAATAATTGTCTGCCGCCGGCAAACATTTGGCCAAACTGCTAGTCCTTCCACACACAGCCTGCCTGAGTGCCGCTGTATTGGTATTTCGCCTGTTTCGGCCGAGTATCGGCTCTTCGTCACCAAACTCTACACAATTTTAGGCGCCGGACGAACGCACTTTCAATCAGTTAACTTTATAACGCCAGCGCCGACACTACGTCATCCGGTTGAATCGCATTGCCTTGTCTCGCCTCGCCTCGCCTCGCATCGAATTGTATTGAATCCCCCAAAACACAGACAAACACCAACACACTCGATTTTGCACTTGTATTTGTTGCCGCGCTGCGAATTTCGTCGCGTTTTTACTTTCACGCGGCTTAACGTCAACAGTTTAGCAAGAAAACGTGTCTTCCTACCAAAGTGTCTCTAAAGTGTGTCTTCATTGAGTGTTTTTCCTTTTGAAATAAAAGAAAAACACAGAGCTGGAAAATGTGAAAACACTGCCGGAGTAATTGAAAAACCAGTGAGTACACATAGTCGCTTTTGGGTACATGCAAATTAGTGAAGCAATTAGTGCTATTGTGAGTGACGCCCAGAAGTATGCAATATGCAGAGGGATTTTTGAATTCAATTTTATAATAATTTAATTATCAAAAGTTAAATAAAAATAATTTAATATAATAATATGAGAAAACATTAAATTGTTAAAAATTCAAGAAGCATCATATATATTAAAAACGAAATTGTACCTAAGCTTTGTTAAAATGTAATATTTAAATTTGTTTATATAATGTTTTCATGTTTGTATTTAAACTTCAAATAAAAATTTATATATCCCTGTTTAGTTTAACTTTTCAAATCAGCCAATCTTTAAAGTTAGACACTTCATTTTTACTTGAATTTAAATCCATTTATTAAATATTGATCAGAATAAATATAAAATGTACAAATTTCAAGGTTCAAATTTTTAGGTACTTACTTTACTTAAAGAATTTTAAATTTTAGACTTTTCTAATTAAAATTGCCTTTAAAGAGTTTTATGTTGTAAGAAAGTTAAAATTGTTTAAAGGAGATTACAACTCTTATTTAGTGTACAAAATATTCCTATTTTAACAATTTAATGGCAGATATTTGTTTTTCCTTGAATAATACATAAAAAATAAAAAAGTGAAAATACCTTAAATTTATTTTCACCATCTAAGACATTAATTTTAATGCTAATAAATATTTTTTCAAAGTAAAATTTAGAAAAAGTTTCACTAATTTTTCAAAATTTCACTATAAACAAATCTTTATAAACCACCTAACAAAGTAAGGCATTTCTCCAAAAATTACTAAAGGCAAAAGCCCTCTTGATTCACACACAATTGGGCAATAAATCAGCCATTTAATGCGCCTGCATTGCAATGTAGTCTCCGGCGGCGCAACGTCATCGACATCATGTGACCGCGTTTCCGAATTTCCCCGAAAACTCTTGTGTACGTGCGTTGTGGTGGGTGTCGGGCCCCGAAATACAAAACACGGAATACAGAAAACAGGATACAGAATGCACAGACGACGACGACGGCGGGTCATGGCCACGGCCACGGCCACGGCCACGAATATGGCATTTCGGCGACTCCGGCTGCGGAATACGGCAACGGCTCCGGCTGCAAACTCCGGCTCTGCCGTGCGTCGCAGTTTCACTTTCACGACGCACACACAGCTGCGAGGGCTGTGTGCAAATCTGTGGGCAATTGTGGGTGTCCTGCGAGTAGTTGCGGGCGCGACTTGCACTCAGCCTCACAGTTCGTCTTTGCCGAATTGGCGGGGTGTACGGTCACGGACACGGATACGGACATGGACACGATTACGGCCCACTAGAACTGCCAATGACAATGAAGTTGTGGTAGCACAGTGGCTGGAAAATAATTTAAAAGTTGCCGTAAAATTTTAAGAATTCTTTTTAAATTATTATAAAATTAAAAAAGAATTTACTATAGTTTTAAAATCCTTTTAAAAGTCGGACAAAATGAGACTTTGTATAGAAAAATGTTGGGAGACATTTATAATATTAAATTTTTTAGGGAAAATTCACGAAGCTTTTTATGATTAATTTACCAACAATACAAATGCAATTCTCCTTTATATCTAAATAATAAAACTAGGAAAAATTAAAATACAATAATTAATAGTCTTAAAAACAAAAAAACCCCAAAATTGCATTCATGAAACCCCAATTGCGACCAGGGTTCAAAGCCTTTGTCTGCCACTTGTAACACATTCTGCTGCATCCGAGGACGAGGATGTGTCTGGGCGTGGAAAGGACTGGGAGTTGACCGGCAAAGTGCGGCCAAATGCGCCGACTTTACTGCATCCTCGTTACTCCCATCCCCCACAAAAGCCGCTGCAACCATCACGACCACGACGATGGTGATGGTGATGCAATGCCTGGAAAGCCACTGAGGTGGCCACGCACACACAAAAGCCGCGTCGATACAAGAGCACAAGAGGCAGGCGGCTGGCCTCACATGCGCACAGGAGAGTTGCACTTGCCCAGCACAGCCTTCCGACTCCTCCCTCCTTTGACCATCCTTGCCACACGCTATTTGGCCACCTCCTGGCGTCGACACTCTCACTCTCCGATTCAGGAGTGTGATAGTCCTCGGTGTTTACTCGCAAATGGATGGATTGCAATGCACTTAGGGAAATTAATAAATTTATACATAAAAATATATAAATATAGTACACTCATAAAGATTGTTACCTAAAGTGTGCCTTAAATTCATGATAACTTGTTCTCAATTGTAGAAAAGTGTTTCTAGTTTTAGGATTTTTTTTTATACAAAAAAATATATTTTTATGAGGTTACCTAGTATCTAATAATTATTATTATTAAAATATAAATTATGCATAATGAAATCCTCTCAAATCAAAGCTACTTTAATTTTTCCCTGTGCAGGATTGAGTGCACTTTTCTCTGTGCTTCTAAAGAGGACCTGCCTGGGTATGGGCGACATTGTGGGGAAGCCTGGGGAAGCCGGCCGGCCTTTTGCTGTGGGTAGGCCGTTTGCCGGAAGCATCGCATAGCATCGCTACGTCATCGCCATCGCCATCGCCGTCGTCATCGTCGCCACCGTGCCGGAATTCGTGTGCGTGGCCTGATTTCGTCGATTGGCCTTGTGTGTGCGGGTTTCAGTGTCAGGAGCGCAGCAGCATCTTTGTTTTGGTTGCAATCGTTGTTGTTGTTGTTGTTGGTGCTACTGCTGCTGCCCGACTTGGCCTGCATATATGCAAATTAAACGAACCCCTGTAGAGTCTGGGGGATGATTGGGGGTATAAGTACAATATGCGGGAGATGTACCCCTGTTTGACTTGCAGGGGCACACGTGTGCCCTTGATGTGTTTAGAGGAAATTAATGGAAAGGAAAATGAGTTTAAAAATTATTTCTACATATTTTCTTTTTCCGATTTTACACGTTGCGTATACGTAATATTACAAAATTAATATTGCGTATACGTAATATAAAAATTTCTTATAACAGGGTACTAGAAGGTTGATAACCATTTTGTTGATGTTTTTTATATATTTTATTTTAAATTAAAAAAAATTGTTATGCATTTAACACCTATATTTAGTCACTTAATGACATTAGCTATGGGATTTTCAGTAAAGTAAAGTCACTTCACCTAAGACTGTAGTGCCGCAATGTATAGTTCTGTGTTCCTAATAGTTCTGTGTGTTTTTCTAATCGGATTGTTTTCTTACACAAACTCCGCAAAGGTTAATAGTTTCATTTCCACAAATATAAACTAAAAACCCTAGCAAATCTTAGATTTCAGATGACGTTTATCAGGTTATGGGTGTAGAATGCCCGCCCAATGAGATTGTCAGCTGTACCATCATTAAATGTCCTGCCGGCAGGCCTTGTCCAGCGGCAAAATTTTGCTTTGATCCTGAGTGTGTTTGCCGTCAAGGATTTCGTCGGATTAAAGGTGTCTGTGTGCCAAAGCATAGGTCTTTGGGTCTGAGCAAAGCTAATTTGGAATCATCTTTGCTGGAGATTCCTTATAGAGAGGAGTTTTAGTTGAAATAATTAAGAATATTCTTGTGGTAAATTAAGCAAATAATAAGTATTTACTATTATAATTTGAGGTTTATTAAGAACTTGTATAATTTTAATCAAAAGAAAATCTTTAGAAAAAACTTAGAAGTGTAAAATATATTTTCTTACTTACCAATTTAATTCCTTTAAACCTGAATATTTTATAATACCTTTAACCACTTAAAACTTGTTAAAAATATATAATTATTAATAAAATAAAATAAGAGCAATATATGTTGTCAAAATACAATATAAAATAGTAGTAGTAACAAAATAAAAGAATAATTATAAATGCTTGTCTTTAAATCAATAAATATCCATATATGAAAGTGTTTTAATTTATAAATTTATTTTTACTTTGTAAATAATAAACTAATGGTACCAGAAACATGCTTTGCCTGGCATAAATGCAATATATATGTATAGTTTATAAGTACTTAGGATCAGATCAATAGCGTAAATTCAATTTAAATAAAAAATACTAAGAATATAACATTTAATTTACAAATTTCTACCTTAAAATACATATTTTTTGAAATCAAAATCACATTTAATAGAAATTTATAACTAAAAAAATTGCTTATCGATTGTCCAGATCATGACTCCCTTTTATTGTATCGATAACCACTTGGCTATATAAAGCCCGTCCATAAATATGTTTTGCCAAAATGTTTTTTCCAAATTGCAAACGTAATGTTTTTGCCCACACAAGAGAGCGGCACTCGCTCTCTCTCTCTCGCAAGCTCTCCTTTTATTCTCTCACAAGCACACAAGCATAGTTAGACCAACTAATACCACCAAGGTTAGCGGGGGGTGGGGGGGGGCCATGCCGAGAGCCGAAGCTCCTGTCTCGTGCCGGCGAAGTAGAAGAGCCGGAGCACAATGCGGAGCGGACGGGTCCGGGTCGGGTCAGTAGTGAAGCTACGCCACACGCCGCCAGGTGGCCTCCAGTTGTGGATGCGGCGGGTGTTATTCGCATGTGCATGTGCATGTGCACCGCAGACACATTGAACGGTAGTGGTTCCCCTCCCCCATCCCCGCGTGCAAATACCCCACACAATACACACACTTTTTGTTATTTTTTTTTTGTTGGCCGCGGAGGAGGTGACCTCCAGAATGGGCTGTGCGGCAGCAAATGCAATTGGCTGCACTTTTCCTTTGTGGGCCCGCGCCTTTGCGTTTTATTGTGTCACGGATTCGCGCGCAGAAGTGTTTTCCAAGTGAAAGTTGATTCATCTGGCAGAGTCAAGCAAAGACTCGATCAAAATTAAACAAATAAATACTATAATAAAAAAATACAAATAACAATTATAATACTATTTTAAAAATAATTATAATATGTTTTCCCAATTAAAAAGGACACTGTTTCCCGTTCTTAGTGAAAATCGATATGGCGCAGTCTTGTGCTCTTGCCACTTACAAGTCAGTTTAGATTGTCCCACGCTGCGTATGCGTTATATTTGTTATTCGCATTTATTTTCCACTTTTCTTGGCTTTAATTCAATTTTATTTTTCGTGATACACACACTTGCGGTTTGGGTCAGCCCTAACCTAATCTTAATGTACCGACACACTAAATCGACATATAGAAGGAATCTTCCGTATGAACCTCTTGCCCTTCCCTCTGGGTGTGTTTTTATGGCGCCCACCCTGGGCCCTCCTTCGTTCCTTCTCTCTCGCGCTCATTACAGCCCAGAGCGCAGGATTCGCGCTCTTTTTTATCGTCACCTCTACAAATGCATCGCGGGTGGTGTTGTTGTTATTGTTGTTGTTCTTGTTGTGTGTTTTGCTGGCTGGTGGTGTGTTTAGAAGCCTGTCCTGCGGGTGGGCGGTAGTGTGTGTGTGCGTAGGATTCGGCAAGTCAGCTAAAATAACGACAACAAACACGGCGCTATTTTCACTTTCTATTCAAAGGACTTTCAAGCTTAAATTTTAAGGTTTTATAATATTTAAGAAAGTAAATAACCCATTAATATAAACAAATATTTATAATAAACTTCTTTATCACCCCCTTTACAGTTGTCTGATTCTCAACGCCCAGGATCCCTTAAGATCTCCCACAATCTCCCCTCGAGCTGAGCCACATACCCACCATGAACTTCACCCCATTTGGCAATACTTTCCCTGGGAATATACCCGGCCTGCCGCAATTCACTACCAGCACAGCGCCCTTGGTTTCCACGGTGACCGCTGCCGTGGCGGATGTCACAGTGACCACCACCAATAACCCCCAGCAACAGCAACAGCAGCAGCAGGATGCTGCCGGCACTAGCAATCGCTACCAGCAGCAGCAACAGGTCACCCACTTTGGCCAGGCCAATTTGGCCACCGGTCAGAGCGGCAGCGGGAATAACAAATTTCGCGTTGGCCAAGAGGATGCATTACAGGGTGACAAGTACAATGGCCACCTGCAGCAGCAGCAGCAACAACAGCAGCAGCAGCAACAGCAGACGCAATATGCCACGGTGGCCTATGCCAGTGCCACCACAACGAGCGCAGCAGCAGATGCACTGCAAGCCAGCACTTCCGGCCAGCAGCAGCAGCAACAGCAGCAGATGCAGCAGCAACAAGTGACGGCGCCACAGGAACTCACCCAAGATCTGTGCAATGCCATCCTGCAGCAACAAGGTGAAGATATTCTCTAAAGATATGAAATTAATTAAAAATATTATATTTTTTTGAAACTAATAATTTAATCTTTTTACCAGTACTACAAAATACCTCTTGGCAAACATTGACGCCGGGCACCACCGTGGCCGACTACCTCTCGCATCTTCCAGCCAATACATTGCCCCTGTCGCTGCATCACTTCCTCAAGTATTCCGCGGAAACAATAAAAAAGGAGAATCAGCAAAATGTGGTAGGATTTTTAAACCGAAAAAAAATATTTAAATATTTTCTAATTAATTAATTTTCCTCCAAAGGTACTTCAGGTGCAAACGGGACCAGCCATAGGCATCAATACCCTTGGCACCACAACCATTAGTATACCTCAGCAGGAGCAGTTGACGCTGCAGCCGCAGCAGCAGACCACCACCTTGCAGGTGCAGCAGGCTCAGGCAGCGGTCACGGCCACAGCGACGACGGTTACAGCGGCCACTGCCGGAGCCAGTGGCAGTTCCTCCAAGAAGAAGAAGCGCAAAAAGCGTAGCAAGGATCGGAAACCCAAGCTGCGACCTGGAGAGATTCGTTTGGGAACAGCACTCGATGGCAGCCCCTTGTACATGTG
The DNA here is from genome assembly GCA_018904815.1 of Drosophila ogumai. Lineage (NCBI taxonomy): Eukaryota > Metazoa > Arthropoda > Insecta > Diptera > Drosophilidae > Drosophila > Drosophila ogumai. The sequence continues at coordinate 5,979 of JAEIIJ010017578.1, read as the reverse complement.
CCCCGAATGCCATGTGGCTTACCCAGAGCCGGAGCTCCTCGAAGTTCATCTGGTGGGTCACAACCTGGAGAAGCGGTATGTCTGTGACATTTGTCAGGCATCGCTGAAGCGCAAGGATCACCTCACCCGCCACAAGCAGTCGCATAATCCGGATCGACCCTACATCTGCACCGTCTGCCTGAAGGCCTTCAAGCGGAAGGAGCAGCTGAGCCTGCACTTTGTGATCCACTCGGGGGAGAAGCGGCATCAGTGTGCCGAGTGCGGCAAGGGTTTCTATCGCAAGGATCACCTTAGGAAACATACACGCTCGCACATAGCCAGGAGGGTCAAGGCGGAGCTCAACAGTCATGTTCGTAGGGAGAATGGCACTAGCATGCTGCAACCAGTGGTCACGGAGGCCACCACGGCAGCCTTGCAACATGCCAATCAATTAGCCAGCCAGCAACAGCAGTTGCAGCAGCAGCAGCAACAACAGCAGCAGCAGCAACAACAGCAGCAACAGCAACATCACATAGTGATCACCCAGCAACAGGCACCGCAGCAGCAACAGCAGACATCGCAGCAGCAGCAGCAACAGCAGCAAATGATAAATTAGCCAAATGATTTTTGTAAAGTCAGTTAAAGCAAAATTCAATTTAGCCTAAGCCAAGTTTTAAAACTTGGCTGCTCCTAAAAAAAAATACTTTCTCTCGGCCCACACAACTTAATTGACTCTCACAAAATCGGATAATGCAAACAGAAGGATGTTATGTTAGCTAATGTCTTCAGGGATAATCTTAAATAGATTATTCCAAAAACAGTGTACAATTTTAAACGTAAGATCAAGATGATCAAGGGGGAAAAGTGTCAGACCACTAAGATTTTTTTAAACATTATTAACGATTTTTTTTAACAATAGAAACTCTTTTTTCTATACAAATATTTCCTTTTTTTTTATCCTGAGAAAGTTTAGGACCCCTTTGACTTTTAAAAATTTTTTTAAACACCATTTAAAATTTTTAAATACCATTTAATATTTTTTTTTACCATTATAACCTATTTTTCTTATGCACAAAAAAAGGGATGATTTTATTTAATATTTAAACTACCTTTAGTTTTATAAATAATTAAATTTCAAAAATTTTTATTTAAATTAAATTAATTTAATTTCCATATTTTAATTTTACCCTTTAAATTAAATTTCCATAGATAATTACCAAACCCTAAAAATGGGTCGCTCCCAGGCCGTTGTCCGCCCCCCAAAACATTCCATAATCTAATTTAAGAGAAATATGTGCAAAGAAATAATAATAATTTTATACGCAATGTATTTTAGTGAAATGTATTTTTGTACACAATTAGAATCAATGTTGTATGTATTGTATGTATGCCTGGCTGTCCATATACTATGTACAAACACACCTGTACGAATACATGAAACTGTTCCACTGGCAGCGAACTACTAAATATATTTATAAATATATAAAAAAAATATGTAAACAAATGCAATTTAGATTTAAACTAACTTGTAGGAAGGAGATTCAAAAATTGTGAATGTATTTATATAACTTTTTGCTACACAGATAAACACAAAAAAAAACATTGTAAATATGTATGCAGATAAATAATATAATTTGATCTAAAAACGAGTGGTTTTATTTCATTTTATATCTGAAAACATAAGCTAAATTTTCCCATTAAAAAATAAATTCTTTATTTTTTGTGATTATTTATTTTCTTTATTTAAGAGTACTCATAAATTACGATTATTATGCACAATTTATTGTATTTAATTAAATAATTAATCATTAGCATTATCCGTAATATTATTATCCGTATCGTGTGTGTTTGTGTATGTATATGTATGTCGATTCTTTAGTTTATTTAATTTTTAGCTCATTTGCTGTCGCTTACTAACTTTTAACTTTATAATTTAAGCTTTACAAAATAGCAATTAATTGTAAGTTGGAAAAGGAACGTGACATTTATTCATCTTTTTTATCAAAAATTTGTGCTCAAAATCAGCAAATTCATTAAAGAACCTTTCTGGGATTTCTTATTACAAAATATATGATCATATATATATATACATATACATACATATATATAGAATAAGTGTATGTGAGAGTGTAAAGGTGTGCAGCGCGGCACTTTTGCTTTTAACAGCATTTCAAGATCGTCGATAATTTCTGCGTTTAGTTCAAGTTGTTTTTTTTCTGTGGATTTTTGTTGTTTTGTTTTCTTTTTTTGGTAAGTTTTGTGTTTCGTTTTCGTTGCGAAAAAGAACTGCTAAATCACTGTACAAAGAAGAAGGCGCAGCTGGCCTACGGTCCAGAGAGATACTTGCGCTTCTGGTCCTCCATATAGTCGCGAGTGGACATCTGGATGGCCTGCTGCAGCATCTCGCTTTCGTTGACGCCTAAAGAGAAGAGTTCTAAACTTTTTAAACTGCTTTTATATATAAATATAAATTAATTCCCACCTTCATTGGCATAGGAAGCCTCAAGGAGTTCTTGGTAAAAGCTGGAGTAGTTTTTCTGGCTGGACGACTGGCCTTCGCCGCGCTTTTGGGGCGAAATGGAAGACTGTTTCGAGGTGCAGGGACGCTGCTCAGCATCTGGCGTATTCGCGCGTGCCACAGAAGGAGCAGAATCACGCTTGGGACTCTTACGCAAAGGTGCCTCCAAACTATCAGAGCTGTTAAAACGAGAGAAAAAAAGAGTTAAAAAAGTTAAGAACAAAGTATACCAATCCCTAACCCACCTTTTCCCAGCCAAAGGCACCACCACTTCGCGAGTCTCATGGCGTCGCTTCTTTCTTAGAGCCGTAGCCCGCCGCTGAGTCTTTGTTCCCTTGCCCGCACGCTGCCCCGGTGACACTGTGCTGGGAGATGAATTCCCACCGCAATGACCCACCGAGCTTGTGCTACTCATATCCGTAGTGTCACTATCATAACCAGCCATATCATCCGTTGGCAACTTGTGGGAAAACTGACTCAACGTTTTGGGCGACAGCGAATCCACAGCACCACTGGCACTGGTCAATGTGGCTGCCACTGGATTGCCACTGCTGCCTGTGCCTCCACACAGCGAGTACTTGGAGGGCGAGGCATCGGAATCGGTGAGCGCCTCTGCAGAAGTAACCGTTGAGGATGTGGCCGAGCCAGCGGCCGTGTTGCTATTACGCGAACGTTGCATATTATCGCGGCACCACTGCAGGTAGGATTCACGAGCTATTTGCTCTTCGATGGCCTCGTTGGTGGCCTCCCAGTCCGTTGTCTTTAACTTGTCCTCGAACATGGTCTGTTCGATTTCCAGCTGCTCGCTGAGACGCACTGCCTCAGCGGTCTGAAACTCGGGCTTGTAACCAGCCAAGCCCAAGCCAACGCCGACAGTGGCGTTATAAGGATCCAAAATGGCATTGTAGTGGGAGCCGCGCTGATAGGAGAGTCGCAAGGGAGGGTAGCCAGCCTGCGACTGTTCCGAGTTGAAGATGTTAATGGGAGCTGCAAGAGGACGTAATGGATGAGTAAATATAGGGATTTTTTCTTAGATTTCCCTTAAACTCACTCGACTGGTAGCAGTAGACCTCAACGGTGCGACTGTATATCTCGGATATGGCCTGGATCTCGATGTGGTTGCCATGAGCATCACGAGCTCGCTTGCGCTGAATGTAGCTGTTGATATCCTCGGTGACAAACTGCCCAAAGTACTCGCGATTCTCATGCTGCAAGAGAAAATATATATATATTTTTTTTTTTCATATAATATTTAAATTTAACTTCCAAGTCCTTACAATGTAATCCATGGTGTGCTGGCGTATCACATCGTGCATCTCCTCATCGCCGTAAATCTGCAGGGAAATGGAGCGGAACAGGCAGGCGCCGTCCTCTTCCACGGGCTTCAGTTCGTAGCCACGCTGCTCCATGCACTTGGCAAACTCCACGTCACGACGCTGCCACTCCTCTGCTGGAATTTTACGCTCCTTGGGCTGCAGGTGTTCATCGCCGCTGTTATAGCCCGAAAATGTCTCTTCCGCTGATTTCAGTAAATTGGCAGTTGCCACAGTTGCCGGCGACAGCTGACTTTGGGCCTTGGGAACTGTGGAGCAGCCCAGACCCAGATGTTCGGGTGAGTTTCTGCCCACCACCGAGGGACTGCTGCTGCCGCTCGATGTGGAAGCCAAAGGTGGGCTATTGCATTTGCTGCCGGGCACGCCAACGGAGGCTCCAACACTGCCAGCCACCACGGCGGGATGGTTGAGTTTCTCGCGCTCAAGGCGATCGCGTTTGTGGTGATGAGCATGACTGTCATGGTGGTCACGGCGCTTGGAACGGGCGTTGCTGCAAATTAAAAAATATATAAAATATTTCAATGAAATTCTATGAAATATTTAATATAAAATACTTCCATGTTGTTTTATGTAAACATAAGAAAACTACAACAAACCAAAGGTGACGACGTTAATTTACTGCGCAAAAAGCGGAACCAAATGAGCCTTTCCTTCAGAAAAAGTAAGGTTTTCTATGGCGTTGCAGGAGTGTGCCATTAAACCCCCTTCAAATTGCTTTGTAATACAAATAAGTTAAGCACTGGAAATGCTATTTAATTGCTCCAGCCCAAGGGGAATCCCCTTCGGCATGGAACACACTTAGCATGCAACTTCTAACGGGAAATGCGAAGGCAGGCAGGCAGACTTCCACTCACCTCTTGTGCGGGCTGCAGCGATGGGTGCGTGCCAGCTCGTCATAGACTTCGCCACGCCTTTGGGGACTCTGTGTGGGGGAATTGCAAAAGGAAAATTAAAAAAAAGGAAAAGAAAACCAGGTAAAAGGGAGCACTTACCTGGGCCTGGCTGGCCACCGACTGCTCAACCACCACCACCACCTGCGTCTCCTTGTTGTCCGCATCGACCACATTGCCAGCCACACGCTTAGCGCTGGGCGGTGCACTCACTGGCTTAATCGTCATGGTTCCGCTGCAGCTGCTGCTCCTATTCTAATGTTGCCTTTGTTGCAGTCTCGTGCTCAGCTCCGCTTACTTTCCCCAAATGTGCGTCATAAACGAGGCGACGCGACGCGACGCTCCTCCACGGTGCCTACTACTCACGTTTCTCACCACTAACAAACTCGGCGGCGACCCGTGTTGTTCTTTGTCCGATTCCCCGAGATTCCGATTCAGACTCAGCTGGCGATGTCGTCGCAGAAAATGCGACCTCAGGTTTCCTTTCACCCACCTTGCTGTGGCTTCGTGTCCCGAATAGCGGACAGGAAATGGATTTTTTCGTGCGCTGCTCAGCGCTACACTTTTTCGATTTCTGGAATCTATCCCAGAAACACACTAACGTCTTGGATTTGACATGAAAATATAAGGAATGAATGACAATTTCCAGATTTTCTCATCTGTTTGTGCTTGTGCGTATGTGTGTGCGTGTGCGGGCCACTGTGTGTGTCCGTGTATGTGTGTGTGCTGTCTTTGCAATTGCTAACAATAATCGCTGGCTAAACACGGCACTACGCACACTTACCGCTTAGATGCGATTTGCCACGGAGTTTAGGGTTTTATACACAGCGATTTCGACGCAATGTTGTATTGTTTTTAAGTCCTGTAATTCGATTTTTTATTTTGTGCACTTTGTGCTTCTTCTTACTGTTTTTGAGATTTTTTAGCACCATTTCAGCTGATGGCAAATCAGCAGTTAAGATATAGCTATTTTCCCGCTAGTTCGGGGGTTTTTTAATTTAGCTACTTAAAACGGTCTTATTTTAATGATTTTCGATTCTACGTTTAAATAATTAAATTAAATTCATCTATTAAAAATTTACAGAAATTTACGCCACTGAAAAATTCTAGATTTTCGCAAATATTATGTTGGATCTGTTTCGAGACAGCTTTATTGAATATCTGGCATCACAATTATTTTTTTATTTTTTATTATTTTGTCTAATAAATAAGTTGTTGTTTTAATTTAAAATTTTTAATAATTATTTTTATTTATTAT